>JAOTRH010456118.1:0-29520 GCA_034768845.1 Heliamphora exappendiculata | reverse complement strand
TTACTTTTTAGCTTCTGATTATTACATTTGATATTTTTGTTGTAGAGATTTGATGTTTCTTGAGTACTTTATTAGTTATAAGGATTTGACCATTTTGGATTATTATATTAGGATTGTGTAGATATGTATACAATGATTGTTATGGTTGGTATACTAAAAATCATGTTTTTAGTATTTAATTTTTTAATAAAATTAATTTTTTTATTTTATGAGAATCTTTATGAGTAATGTATGTATATCATTTCTATAATGTTATGCATGGATGTCCGATATTTTGTATAGTATTTAATTTAGTATTCTTTTATTTTATGAGAATCTTTAGTGGAATAAGTTCTGATTCGTACAGGAAAGGATCTAGCTCGAGGACAGAGTTAGGGATATTCGGTTTTCTCGTACGGTTAGCCCGAGTCCTATACTTCCTCATGATCCCTCACGTAGCCCATTATACGCACTGATATTTTTCTTATTAGTTTTGGTAATTATTTAATTTAATTAGAATGCCGATTTTGCTGCTGGGGACATTAAGGGATTAAATTAAATAATGAGAGACGTTTTAGGTTTTTGGCACACTAGGGATTGCTCCATAGGTTGCCGGCCCTAATTAAGAGGATGGGATTTGTTTTTATTATGGATATATATCTCTTGCTATTTTTTAGGTAGGAAGAGATATAGATGCCAGACATATTTTAAATGATATATTGTATATATCATTAAGAGGCACAAAAAACTAACCCTAATCCTCCCTAGCCGCTGCCCCCCCTCTCACTTTTTTTGGCAAATCATTTTTTTCTTTTGGAGAGAAGTGTGAGAAGAAACCGAAAAAGAGCAAAAGACTTCGATCGGAATCGGTGTCCACACACTGTGATCATCGTAGTGCGTTCGGCACATACGTGAGAAGGTTGCAAGCTCGTCTTCAACGTATTCGGGACTTATTGAAACTTTTCGACAAGTTTCATAAAGGTATAATGTTATTAAGATTAATATTGTTCTCGATTTTCATGAAAAACGCATATATCATTTTTTACGGTCACGACGTCGGTTTAAAAAAAAAAAATTCTCTAACAAATTGTCTATCTCTTAGGCCTTAAATTGTATTGGGTATTATACGATATGTATTATAAGATATTTTGTTATGAGTTTGTTAGACGGTTTAGAAAATTTGCTTCTAAGCTTTGGCTCATGGCTTTCGTGCCACACGTGAGTGTGATGAGTTCTTTGAGAAAGTCGCCCCCAAAGAAGAAGACGAAATTGAAGAACAGCATGGGTGGCAGGAGCCAGTGAACCCCGACAATGTTAGCTAAAGAATTAGGTTTTCACATTTTGTTCTTTTTGTTTAGTTTTCACGGGCGTATTGTAATTTTTGTTAAATTTTTTAGTAAAACTGTAATCGTTATGTACTTTTAATCAATTTCAAACTCTTAATGATGCAATATTTATGATATTTAAATATGAATGAATGGCTAGAATATTCTCCTTATCTATACTTATGTATGTTTCGACGTGCCCGGAGGACGGGGCATCACAGTTGGTATCAAAGCCTAGGTTTAGTGAACCTTCAGGCCTTGGGTTGTGGAAAACCATGCGTTCTGTCGCGTAGAAGCTCTGTAAGGCGAGTTGCATTAATTATAATTATCATTTATATATTACAAGAACTAAAATATGCTATGTCTAAGTCCTATAGCGAGTCGTGTTAGGACGTTACCAGATTCAGAAGCTACAGGGAATCTACATGCGAAGGACGTGTAAGAGCATCGAGATCGAAGATCGGAGATTCGTGCAAAGAGTTGTCTTATTTTAAAGGGGCTAGACGGGAGTATGCACTAGGAGAAGTTTTTGATATCACTTCGAGAACCACCGTTAGAACCCCATAACTTCATCCTTATAAGTTCTTTTCTCGTTTACCCTAAACCCTTATATCAACTTCTATACCTAATTGAAATTCATTATATATCCTTCATTCTTATATCCTCAGTCCTCAACGGTACCATCAGGAGTCATTCGTCGGTAACCCTTATGCACCCAAGTCTTGCTGATAATCCTATCAGAAATTTAATCCTAGGAAACACCTTTGCCCTCAAGTTTTCACACCTTAATGATGACCGGTATTTGCATTTGATTTTTTTCTGATTCAAGTCAGCCTCCTTGAACTTAATTCTTCTTTCGTAGAACTCGATAACAATTCTTTATTAATTACTCGTTCCGAACATTCGACAATGATAAAATCTTTTCCATCGTTCATCTTCTCTCAATTCTAAAACTACACTCTGTTGTAGTGATTTTTATGAATTCTTTTGTACACTCTTGAAATCCTTACCAGGGAAGTAGACTTGGATACTTGAATTGAAGTACGTTAGGCAGACGTAACTTCAGTGCACTTATCTAGTTCGGCTACCCATTGCTTAACATCTCCTTTATCATAATCTAATCATACTAGGTTAGTTCCAAGGACATTTGTTTAAGTATTGTTCACTGTCCTCCTCTTACTTCACCTATATTTGAACCCCAAATAACCATTCAATTTGTGTCAACAGTGACTGCATTAACTGTGACCATTTGACCTCATTCGATTTATCTTTTGAACCATTTGGGAATCTTCCATTGAATCTCGGTAAAGGATTTGTTTACCATCCCTAAGCCACTCTAAACCCCGGCCACATATTGTGCAATCTACTACATCATTCGAAATCCTTGGCTAAACGTTTGACCACTCGCTGCCCCAGGTTGCCTCTCCTAAATCTTAGATCGATGAGAAATTTATTAGACCTTAGTGCTTTCACGAGAAACTCAGGTCGTGCACATCCTCAGAAGAACCACCTAGCACATCATCGAGTGGCGTAGCAGATCTCTACTTGGAGTTAAAGCACAGAATGTTAGCCAGCGTCTGCGCTTAACATATTTTGAAGATCAATAACCTGACAATGAGAACTGTTAAGTAAAGGCTTATACAACATCTCTAACGGAGACCTACACGAAGGTTCCTATAGCCATCACTGATAAGGTTCGCATGGGAACTGCAAGAGTGTGGTACGTGAAAGTATAATGAAAATGCTATGAAATTTGGAAGTAATGTGGGACTATGTAGTCAAAATTTGATGGTTTTATCCACACCTATTCTGGTTGGGCCCTTATGTGTTGTGTGCCTCGCTCTTTGTAATCGCTATTTGTACTCGAACTCGAATGATAAGAGATATAAATGAATAAGTCTTAAATTAACTCCCCAAAATCCTTAAACCTAGAAACAATTAAGACTTCAAAAAGATGACTCACCAGTCGCAACACCTTTCCTCTTTATTCAGATGGCAGGTAGATGACCTAACCATCAATAGCTAGCAGATGGACCTGTAAAGGAAGAAGCACTAGGGTTAGCCCAGGTCTTGCATGAGCTTGCCACCACCATTAACCATCCTCACATCCGAGATAGGGTGTGGTTCCTATCAGAACTCAAAAAATAACGAGCCCCTACATTCAAGGGAGAGCTGAACCGAGAGTAGCCAAAGAATAGCTGAGAGCTGTTAAGAAATTATTTAACTCCATGGGAGTGCAGACCGATGCTGATCGAGTGGCTCTAGTAGCGCACCTACTGGAAGGAGAAGCCGACTACTGGTGGTCTAAGATAGACAACACCCAAGATGTGGCAGCTCTGATTTGGAGTCAGTTTGAAGAATTATTTTTGGAAAAGTACTTCCCAGCTCCCTTCCGACAAAGACAAGTCAGGGAATTTCTTGAGTTAAAACAATGATCTATGTCAATAACCCAGTACGTCAATCGCTTCGAAGAGTTGAGCCGATTTGTTGCGACCATCATACCATACGAAGAATCAAGGGCACGAAAGATTGAGTGGGGCCTAGAACCCTCTATTCAAACTAGAGTCATTTGCTTACAACTTCCAACTTACACTCAAGTAGTACAAGCAGTTCTATTGGAGAAAATAGGCTTAGTTGACTCTAGAAGGATTTGGAACCAGAAGAAAGGAAACACTAGCTCTAGAGGACCAGCAAAAAGCAATCGAGTGTTTATTCGAAGGAATCCATATCAACAGGAGAATAGACAAGAGCAGCCAAGGGACACCTCTACCAAATTTATAGTCTGCTTCAAATGTCACCAACCAGGACATAAGAGGTCTGTCTGCCTGCACCTATGACATAGGACCCTAAACAACCAATCCCAACAGTGAAGTAAACCCCATAACCGGCCACCAAAATACCCACTATCAGCTCAGGTCGCTCGACTAGCAATTAACCAATGAAATAGAATGGGAAGGCCACCGCTTAACAAAAACCAGAGGCCCCAGGGAGGACACATCTTTGCTCTGCAGAAGGAGAAAGTAAAAGGCACCCAAGTTATACAAGGTTGTTTGTGCTATTCAATACCTTAGTGAGAGTGTTGTTTGATTCTGGAGCATCCTATTTTTTTTTATATATTTTTGGCATGTAGACAATCTCTGTTCATAGAACCCAAAGTGTTAGATCACACTCTAAGCATCGATATACCCTTACAATATCACACGCAAGTAGACTTTATTTATAGAGCGTGCATGTTGAGAGTACCAACACCCTTATGACATTCAACCTACGAATCAGGCATTTTAACAAACACGACGTGATTCTCGAAATAAACTAGCTCTCTGAACATCACACTATCATACGGTTTCAAGAAAAATGACATGAAACCCTAACACCGTGTGACACGAAGGTGTGTAGATCAAGTAACTTTAACATAAGATTAGCTTACATGCTTACCATTACAAATGCCCTATCAGCTCCCGAGTTACCACGAGTTGTATGCGAATACAAGGACGTAATTTCGAGAAGAGCTCAATAGAAATCCAAAGCAAAGTGATCCAGAAGAAAAATGATTCTATTAACAAAAGCTCTAGGGCAGTACCACGAAAGTAAGAAAGCAAAGACGAGAATGCATAATGCTAGTAAATCATCTCCAACCCTTCACACGATGAAGTATGATACGAAATTTCGAAGACGAAATTTATTTAAGGGGGGTAGTTTGTAACACCCCGGTACAGGCCCTAGCTGTAGCAACCCGATTTGTAACGACCAGTGTAGCAATCCAACCCAAACCTAAACATTAGCGACGGTAAATCAATAAGATCTTAGGTCATTGAAAGATTGAAAACCCTAACTCGGCCCGGAAACCCTAATTCGATTAGAAAATTCTAAAGAGATCAAATGCTCAGAGGAAAAATCTTAGTACTCAGAGAAAACTCCTAACATCCTAAATTAAGTAAATAACATGAAATATTAGATTAAAAAAATTCTCATAATTAGGGTAAAATGACCATTTTGCCCCTACTACAGCAAAAAGTCTAAAAAATTCAAAATTTGATGCATGAACACCCTAAATTAGATATTTAAATACAATTAAGTAATAAAAGACAAAATAACATCAAAAAATGACAAAAATTCCCTTAATGGCCGGCCACATTGGAGTTTGTGCCCAAAAAGTAACTTTTTTGCCTTTTTAAGCTTAAAAATGTGAAAAAAAATTGTATAAATTAAGCATTATTATGACCAAAGACATTTTATACAAGTAATATGCATAATAATATAATAATATAAAATCCCATCATGGCATTGACAATAAGTCCCTGAGGCGGCAATAATATAAAATCCCATCACGGTGATGACAATAAGTCCCTGAGATGGCAATAATGATAATAAGCTCATACAAGTGATAGAAATAAGTCCTAAAGTGGAACTCCTATTTTTATTTTTGGATCCAAGTTGGGTTGGGTATCTGCATTGCATCTACATCATGCACTTGCACAATTGTTCTTATATATGCTTACCATGTTGAAAATGTTAAATTGTCTGTCTCTTAGGCCTTAAATTGTACTAGGTATTATACGATATGTATTGTAGGATGTTTTGTTGTGAATTTATTAGACGGTTTAGAAAATTTTCTTCTAGGTTTTGGTTTATGGCATTCGTGTCACAGGTGAGTGTGATGAGTTCTTTGAAAAAGTCACCCCCAAAAAAGAAGACGGAATTGAAGAACAGCGTGGGTGGCAGGAGCCAGCGGACCTCGACAATGTTAGCTAAAGAATTAGGTTTTTACCTTTTGTTCTTTTTGTTCAGTTTCCACGGGCGTATTGTAATTTTTGTTAAATTTTCTAGTGAAACTGTAATCGTTATGTACTTTTAATCAATTTCAAACTCTTAATGATGTAATATTTATGATATTTAAATATGAATGAATTGTTAGAATATTTTCCTTACCTATACTTATGTATGTCCCACCATGCCCGGAGGACGGGGCGTCACAGAGATGCTTGAACTCTTCAGTCAAGTCAAAATCAATCTCTCGATGTTGTATTCCATCAAGCGAATTCCATCTTACACTAAATTCCTCAAACACCTTTGCACTTAAAAAAAAAAAGAAGAAAACTTGGACTCACGTGTCTAAAAAGGTACTCCTCTCCTAGAAAGTCAGTTCTATCATCCATTATGACACCCCCCATGCTCAAAGACCTTGAGACTCCTACCATTTATGCGTTATAGGCGATCATTCTATTGATTGAGCACTTCTAGACTTAGGAGCTAATGTTAATATTCTACTTTAATGGGTGTATGAGCAATTTGACTTAGGTGAGCTAAAACCCATGTTAGATATCCTGTAATTAGCCGATATGTCTTTAAAAGTACATCATGGAGTCATTAAGGATGTGCTAGTCAAAGTTGGTAAATTCCTCTTCCCCGTGGACTTCATAGTACTCGACAGGAGCCAATACCCAACCTTAGGAATCCTGTGATCCTTTATCGACCTTTCTTAGCTACAACTAATGTTTGCATTAATTGTCGGACTAGAGTGATGAATGTTTTCTTTGGTAACATGAAGTTGAGATGAAATGTATTTAATATGTCCCAATATCCTCCATAAGAAGCCAATTATTTTGAAGTCAACATAATATATGAGGTGGTTGAGGAAACCCTTCCATACATCTGCACCACAAACCCTCTCGCGGCGTGTCTATCCCATTTTGGTGTAGAAGCTTGGGACTGAATTCTTTTCTTCTCATTTTCAAGTTATCATCGTAGCATGAGCAACTAGATTTCTCTACTCTAGAATTAGATGTGAGCAACTAGATTTCTCTACTCTAGAATTAGATGAAACCTTAGCTGGGCGACACTAGCGAAAGAAGGAAATATGCCCTAGCATGAGCGACTAGATTTCTCTACTCTAAGATTAGATGAAACCCTAGCCGAGTATTCAGACTTTGTTTCAATTCTGTATTTCTTTCATCTATTGATTCAACTAGTTGTCTAACTTTCATATGTTGAGTTTTTATCAATGGGCTTTATAATTAATATATTTTTCATTTTTTTTCTGTGATTGTAATTATGATATTAGACAATTGTTGTGCATATTATCGTATTAAATCAAAACATGAGACAACAATTCCATGTATGATATGACGTATCGTGCCAAATTTATGATGGACGATTCGTGCCCCTTGCAGATAGATTGTGCTAGGTTCTTGGTCGAATATCTTTTTTGGTAACCCAGTTCGAGTTTATAGTTAGAACGGGTTCGGGTTGAACTGTGAGAAATAAACTAAATCTTAACACATCTGAATGATTTTGTTAGAGTGGATTCAAAACCCTAGGGTGTTCCATTATATATAAATCAACTCTCTGAATTTCGTTCTAGTTATTTCTTTTCTATGTTCAAATAATAAAACATCAAACACTTTTTCTAATCATCGAATTAGGTTTTTAATTATAAAAGATCTGTGACTTGGCCTTAACGTCCCTATTGAAACAATAGTTGGTCTGAACTACTGTTCTACCGAATAATTGTTTTTACCTAAGTTTTAAATAATTATTTTTGGTATGATAACAACAATATCAACTAGCTAGTAATGAAAGCTTGGACTTTCTTCAATATTGAGCAACATCCACTTTCTATCCATGAAAGCAGACTCTACCAAGGTCCGTTGAACTTTTTTCACCAGTGAGAGAAGTCTTCACAATCCCAACAATTATTAGTTTTTCAGACTTCAAGCTACTATCGTCCTCCCTTTCATAATGTTTGAAGTGGTTGCTTCGATACTCAAAGGCATAGTTCCTACGACATTACAATCCAATATTACTCAATCATCTTTTGACATTGTCTTGGGTTTCTTCTTAGAAAAAGGAAGATATAGATCCTTTTAATACAAAACATATTTGATATGCATCTTCTAGAAGGTTAAATTTTAACCATTAAATTTTTCAATCTTGACCTTTCGTCTTCTTTTATTATGTCATTTCTAATATCTAAACTCGAAACTCTAATACTAGTTATTAGGACACAAACCAGAGATATGCATACAAAAGAATGAAAAATGATTAAGCGAATACAAGAATGACAGAGATTTACGTGGCTCAGCTTCTTTGGATAGGTATTAGACTCTTCGAGCTCTGTTCGGACTTTCCCACCACCATCACCTCCATCTAGATTTTTCAAGCTTTGTTCGGACTTTGTTATTAGTGTCCCGACACCAGTCATGTAAATCCTAACTTTCTTCAACAGTGAGCTAAGTTAACCTTCTGTTCATTAAAGTTCGAACTATACCAAATTCTGTTTGTACTTTTTTTCCTCAGTGACAGAAGTCTTCACAATCCCAACAATTAGTAGTTCTTCTCATAATACTACATTGTATATGCTTTCGACAAATAAAGAATCTAATGGACATTGAGTGGATTGTACTTGTCTCTCATTTAAAAAATAAATATGGATCAATATTACCTTATTCATAGTGTTTTCATATACATTGTTGAGTAGGAGCTCATGTGCAAGAAGTATTGGGCTGTGGCTAGGATAGTTTATTGTGATTTGAAAAAAATATCATTTTTAATGATCTTTTCCTAAATTGATCCCTATTATTTTACTTTTATGATTTCTATAGTAAAGAAGAATAAAAAATATTAAAAAGTCATTTATGATAAAAATAAACTAATCTTAAAATTTTCACAAAATTGTATATAATCATTATTGTATACATGCACACTTCACAAACCCTGGAATGGTGTGAATTGACCACCAATGCATTGTTAATTAGGAAAAACTAAGGAAAAATTCTTGTTTTACATATCTATATACTAGAGCATAACTTGTGTCTAAAGGCAATTCTAATTAATTTAATTTTTTTGAAGACAGTTATCTCTCAAAGTATTTTCAATCAATTATTAAAAATAAGCAATCTAACCAATGAAAATTTAAATAAAAGAGAATGGAGATTATGTACAGGTTTTTTTTAATATAATAAAATTGATCAAAATCTATTTTTTAATAAAATATTTTCTAGTTATAACCCATATCTCTAAAAAGTACTTTCGAATCAATTTCTTCTACTCAATTATTAAATAACTCTTGTACTCTTCTATACATAAAATGTGATTAATAAAAAAGATAATACATTAAAATAAAAAATAACTTAAATGAATTATCGAACTTTTAAAACAATTATTATTATAATTAAAATGCTTAAAATTTAAGAAATAAAACAAATAAAAATAAATTCTTCCATTATGTAGAGTTTGAAGAGACATAGAACGCTACGCGATTCACATAATTTTGCATTTCTCCACATGTATAATACAATAAAATTCTATATAACAATAACCTTCACACTCCAAAAAGAAAAATCATACACTAAGTATAACAAATTATAAAGTTTTCATAACTCCTTAAAAGTTTTTTTTTATAAATAAAAAATTATTCAAACCAAATTTCTATCAAAGGTAACCAAAACAACAATTTAAATATTAAGTTTTTGGATAGAAATAAAATATTTTTTTAAAAAAAATAATAATAATCAACTTTTGTAAAAAAAGTGATACATTTTAAATTGTCGCATAATACAAATTTTTTTTATATTAAAAAAGAACTAGATCAATAATTTTCTATTGAAGGTAACCAAAATATCATTTCTTCAATAAAAAGAATTTATTTTTTGTAAAGAGAGATGATATTTTTTGAAGAGAGAAAAATGAGGAGAGAGATGATATTGAATGAGGAGAGAGATAATAATTTTTCAAACTAAATGCATTAAATGAGTAGAGTGATGATATTTTTTTAAAATGGTATTTATTGCCGTTAGATATAAGCATGGACAATTTTAATAATTGGATAAAAAATATGACGTGTCATAAAATCGCTCTGTTTTATAATATAGATTTATTAAAATTAATATTTTAATATAATATTTTCTAGTTATAATCCATACATCTAAAATGCACTTTTAAATCAATTTTTTCTACTTAATTATTAAAGAGCTCTCACACTCTTATATACATAAAATATGATTAGTAAAAAAATAAAACATTAAAATAAAAGGTAAATTAAATGAGTTATTGAACTTTTAAAACAATCATTATTATAATTAAAGCGCTTAAGATTTAAGAATAAAACAAATAAAAATAAATTATTACATTATGTAGAGTTTAAAGAATAAATTAGAAACTACATATAACCTCCTCATAAGTTAATCAATCAACCAAACATGCATTTACAAGAAAAAAAAAATTTTTAATTAAAAAAAATTAATTCAAATTCCTCACAAAAAAAAAATAAAAGACAAATATTGAAGAGACATGAAAGATCACATGATTTACATAATTTAGCATTTTTCCATATGTATAATACAATAAATTTTATACAATTATAACCTTCACACTTCAAAAATAAAAATCCTACACCATATAGAATAAATTATAAAGTCCACATAACCTCCTCAATATTTTTTTTTATAAATAAAACTATTACTTTTTATAAATTAAAAAATTTATTCAAAGCCAAATTTTTATCAAAAGTAACCAAAATAATATTTTTAATTTTTCATTTTATGTGGGAAGAAAATATTTTCTCCAAAAAAATAGTAATTAGTTTTTGTAAAAAAAGGGAGATACATTTTAAGTTGTCATATAATATAAATTCTTTTATATTAAAAAAAATTTAATTCAACAATTTTCTATCGAATGTAACTAAAATAACATTTTTCAACAAAACAAATTCATATTTTAGAAAGAAGAAAAAATTCTTAAAAATTTTGTATTATTTTTTTAAAAAAAAATTTCAAAACATTAAAAAGTTTCAAAACTATAAAGTATTATGAAATTGTATTTTTTGTGAAATGAAATGATATTTTTAAAGAGAGAAAAGTGAAGAGTGAGAAGGTATTAAATGAGAAAAGATGTGATATTTTTTCAAGTAAATTGCATTAAATGAGAAGAGAGATGATAATCTGAGCCGTATAATTAGAGTGGTATAATAAATTTCAACTTTTAAAAATAGTTTATCTTTAAGATATTTCAAAAATATGAACTATTTTATTAAATAGATATTTAAGTTTTTAAACTTATTTAAAAACCATTTTTAGAGTCTTACTGATTGGTGGATCCGTGATTCCTAGATGCCAAAGGCGCCCAAGGGTAATCAAGTAATACCTCCAAGGTAGAGATGATGGAGATGGTCCATGAATGTTCTTTCTTTTTTAGCATTTCGCTCATAGCGTTAATGGGAGATGGTGCATACGCTATAGTTGTATACTAAAAAATATATTTTGTATATTGAATATTTTAGTATCATTTTTTATTTATTAATAAAAATTATTTTTTTATTTTAATAAAAATTTATATGAGCAATATTTACGTTATATTATTTATTTAATATTTTGCATGTGTGTCTCATATTCTAATAGTAATTAATTTGGTGTGTAGAGTTTGGTTTACATCTAGAAGACTAGATTATCGATTTTTGTAAAATATAAATTTTTAATTCACAGTCTCATGATGAAATTGAACATACCATCAGTATGGTTGTAGCACGGTATTTTAGTAAATATATCTTTATTACGAGAAACAGTATAGTTTCGACTATAATTCAAACCCATTGTGTTAGTATATTTTGTGTGTATTGAATAGGACCGTGTTGGGTAATTAATTTTATACTGATTATATAAATTAATTTACAGCACATGGTTATTATGAATACTTATACTTTTAATCCCAAAATAATTATTAGACACGTATATTTAGTATTTGTTATTTAAATTTATTAGAGAGTGCAATCTTTTACGAGTTAATAATTCTAGTGAGTTGGATAATAACATTACATAGTCGTGAATATTAATTATTGACGAAATTTACGTCTCGACAAAGGATTGATGATACCTCCTTAAAGAAGCTTATAAGATTTGATTATTTCAAACCATGTAGGTAAATTTTATAATTTGACGTATCAAATAAATTAAGTAGAAGATCTTAAAAAATTATAAAAGAGATAGATTAAATATAATTTTCAGTAATTTAATTTAATCGACGGGTAACTATAATCTTAATATGGAGAAAATAATAAGCATTTAGTAACAGAAGTTCGAAAATTCAATTTTAACAATAAGGTCGGAAGTGTAATTACGATTCTTTAGTGGTATGAATTGTAATTTATATTTTAAGAAAATTACTTCTAGGTTGAAATAAGTTTTTCTAATTACATTAGAAGCCTGTGTCTTATTTACTCCTTAAGTCCTTGCTATACTCTATATATATGCTGTTATAACCCTTGTCACCAAAACATGCGTGATACATATCATTCAGTCTCCTTATGGTTTCTACACGTCGTGAGAACCAAAGAAAAATGAGAGATAGCCTGATAGGATTTGGAACAAGAATGATTAGAGCTCACACTTTGTTCTTGTTACGGTGTTCATAAATACAGTAGAAGATCTAAGTAGAGACAAAATTATTAGTTCGCTGCATTGATCTTGAAGCTTTAATTTTTCAAGTGCTGAAACGTGATTAAACCAAATGGATCACGTATGCATAATTTCTATTCCGCCTTATAGGTATACTGGGTTTCAACTTTTGGGGTTCGAAAAAAGGTACAATTTTTCTGTACAGGTTCCGTTCGGACGATTTTTCACGTCCGTCCAGACGATTTGGCGCAGAGCAGTATTTTGTATGTTGTTGTTTCTGTCCCACGTCGTATTTGATTCGATTTACATACACTATCATTGTATCTTGAAATTCTGATCTCTTTAGTATCAAGTTGTTCAGAAGAGCTAACTAACTTAACTATTTTTTCTCAAGGGATCGTAGATGAGAGAACCCGCTAACTATAAATACCGTCCATAAATCTAGCCAACTGTCAATCTACCTCCACTGTTTTCTTAATATACCACATTGGTCTTATAATCTCAATAAAATATTATAACGGCATGTTTTTAACATTTTCTCGATTATTTATAAAAAGCTAGCCATCGCTGTACGTACAATGATATGTCCTGAGTTGCATCATAACACTTGAACAAAGTATACATCTAGAGAGAGAATATTTTAAGTTCCATACTTTAAGAAAATCATTTTATATTAGTGTTGTGGAATAAAGCTCAATCATTCATTTTAAAATGCGTTCCAGAAAAAAGAACATTTTTACGAGCTATTGTATTATATATTGGGAGATAATTCATGTTTAAAGGCACTTTCAATCCATTTAATCCTTTTAAAGACAGTTATTTCTCAAAGTATTTTCAATCAATTATTAAAAATAAACAATCTAATCAATAAAAATTTACATAAAAGAGAATGAAGATTATGTACAGTTTTTTTTATAATAAAATTGATCAAAATTTATTTTTTAATAAAACGTTTTTTAACTATAATTCATACTTTTAAAAAGTACTTTCGAATAAATTTTTTTACTAAATTATTAAATGACTCTTGTACTCTCTTGTACATAAAATGTGATTAATATGAAAGACAATACACTAAAATAAAAAATAATTTTAATGAATTATCGAGTTTTTAAAACAATCATTATTATGATTAAAATGCTTAAAATTTAATAAATAAAACAAATAAAAATAAATTCCTCTATTATGTGGAGTTTGAAGAGACATAGAATCCCACGCAGTTCACATAGTTCGGCATTTCCCCACATGTATAATACAATGAATTCCTATATAACTATAACCATCACACTCTAAAAAGAAAAATCATACACTATGTATAATAAATTATAAAGTTTCCATAACTCCTCACAATTTTTTTTAATTTTATAAATAAAAAATTATTCAAACTAAGTTTTTATCAAAGCTAACCAAAACAACAATTTAAATTTTTAGTTTTCAGATAAGAATAAAATATTTTCTCAAAAAAAATAGTAATCAACTTTTGTAAAAAAAATGATACATTTTAAATTGTCACTTAATACAAATTTTTTTTATATTAAAGAAGAACTAATTCAATAATTTTTTTATCAAAAGTAACCAAAATAACATTTATTCAATAAAATAAATTTATTTTTTGTAAAGAGAGATGATATTTTTTGAACAGAGAAAAATGATAAGAGAAATGGTATTGAATGAGAAGAGCGATTATAATTTTTCAATTTAAATGCATTAAATAAGGAGAGTGATGATATTTTTTTAAAATGGTACTTATTGCCGTAAGATATAAGCTTGGACACTTTCAACAATTGGATAAAAAATATGATGTGTTATAAGACCGCTCTATTTTGTAATATAGGTTGATTAAAATTAATATTTTAATACAACATTTTCTAGTTATAACTCATACTTCTAAAATGCACTTTCGAATCAATTTTTTCTACTCAATTATTAAGGGCTCTTGCACTCTCATGTACATAAAATGTGATTAGTAAAAAAAATAAAACATTAAAATAAAAGTCAAATTAAATGAATTATTAAAATTTTAAAACAATCATTATTATAATTAAAATACTTAAGATTTATAAATAAAATAAATAAAAATAAATTTCTACATTATGCAGAGTTTGAACATTAAATTAGAAAGTACCCATAATATCTCCTCATAAGGTAATCCATCAACCAATCAAGCTATCACTAGAAAAAAAAAATTATTTTTAATTAAAAAATCTAAATCAAACCCCTCACAAAAAAATGGTATAATACACATACACTCTTTGTGTTTAAGGATAATAGCATTGACACCCCCTCTATTATCTGAAATAGCACTGCACCTCTTATATTTTTATTTTTATAACATTTAGATCCAAAAATTAGCTTTTCATTAACTTTTGGACGAAAAACACTGTTTCAACAGTATTTTTAATATTTTTAGTTTTTTTAATTACAAAATCTTATTTAAAAATTTTTAATTAAAAAATAAAAAATTAATAAATACAAAAATAAGTAAAATAAAAACATAAAATTTAATTTATTAATTTATTTTTTTTAAGTTTTTAATTTTGATAAAAAATATTAATTTTAAACTTTTTATAGTTTTTGATCAAAAGTTTTCACTTTTTTTGAATTATCTTGATAAAAGAAATTAAAAAGTAAAAATATTTTTAATAAAAGAAAGAGAAAAAAATTCACTAAATTCAAAAATAAACAACATAAAATTTGAATAGTTAGTTTATTATGGTTTATATATATATATTTTTTATTTATATTTAGACATCGCGTGTAATAAATTTTTTTATATAAATTTTTTTGTCTATATATAGTGAAATATTTTAACATTAACTCAAACGAATATAGTAAAATGTTCTAATATTAGTTCAAACATGCATACTTGTTTCTTTTTTTTTTTGTAAAAAATTAAAAAACTAAAAAATTTGATAAAAAATTAGAAAAAGTTCAAATAAGGTGAAAAAACTATTTTAAAGCTTTATAAGGCACTGTTTTTTATTTTTAGTGAAAAACTATTTTAAAGCTTTATAAGGCACTTTTTTTTATTTTTAATGATTTTTTTAAATCTCAGCCAAAACAACTATACTTTTAAATTTATTTTATTATGATGAATAAAAAAGATAAAAAGATTTAGAGTAAAAAAGTTTTAAAAATTCAAAATAGACTGAAAGAGAGAGACACACACAAAAAAAGCAAAAAAAAGAAAAATTATCCCAGTTAGTGCGTTGGTCAACAAAATTATACTTTTTTCCAAATCATTTCAATTAAATTGAGTTTTAAAAATATAATAATTTATGTTTTACTAAAAATAAAAATAAAAAAGGCAAAAAAAGAATTTATCCCAGATAGTGCGTTGGTCAAGAAAATTATACTTTTTTTTTCAAATTATTTCAATTAAATGAGTTTTAAAAATATAATAATTTATTTTTTTACTTAAAATAAAAATAAATGAGTAATTATCATACTGAAAACAAAATAAATTTAAAAGTAAAGCTGTTTTGACTGAAATTTTAAAAAATTATTAAAAATAAAAAAAAGTGCCTTATAAAGTTTTAAAATAGTTTTTTTCACATTATTTGAATTTTTTCTAATTTTTAAAATTTTTTTACAAGAATAAATAAATAAGTATGCCCGTTTGAACTAATGTTAGAATATTTCACTATACTCGTTTGAGCTAATATTAATATATTTCATTATAGAAAAAAAAAAGTATACAAAAAAATTATTAGACGCTATGCCTAAATATAAATAAAATATATATATAAATCATAAGAACCTAACTAATCAAATTTTATGTTGTTTATTTTCGAATTTAGTAAATTTTTTATTTTTTTACTCAAAATATTTTTTACTTTTTAATTTCTCTCATCAAGATGATTCAAAGAAAGTGAAAATTTTTGACCAAAAATTATAAAAAGTTAAAAATTAATATTTTTTTTATCAAAATTAAAAACTTAAAAAAATAAATAAATTAATAAATTAAATTTTATATTTTTATTTTACTAATTTTTTTTTAGTAATTTCTTATTTTTTAATTAAAAAATTTTAAATAAGATTTTGTAATTAAAAAAAACTAAAAACATTGAAAACACTGTTGAAATAATGTTTTTCTTCCAAAAGTTAACGGAAATTTAATTTTTAGACATAAGTGTTACAAAAACAAAAATATAAAAGGATGCAGTGATATTTCAAAGAATAGAGGGGGTGTCAGTGTTATTATCCTAAAATACAGAGATATATGTGTAATAAATACCAAAAAAAAAAAAAAAAAAAGACAAACATTGAAGAGAATGAAAGGTCATGTGGTTTACATAGATTCGCATTTCACCATATGTATAGTACAATAAATTCAATACAATTAATTTTTCGCACTCCAAAAATAAAAATCCTACACTATATAGAATAAATTATAAAGTCCACATAACCTCCTCAATATTTTTTTATAAATAAAACTATTGTTTTTATAAATAAAAAATTTATTCAAAATAAATTTCTATTAAAAGTAAACAAAATGATATTTTTAATTTTTAATTTTATGTGGAAAGAAAATATTTTTTCCAAAAAAAGTAGTAATTAGTTTTTATAAGAAAATGTATACATTTTAAGTTATCATATAATATAAATTTTTTTATATTAAAAAAAAATTAATTCAACAATTTTCTATCGAAGATAACAAAAATAATATTTTTTTAATAAAACAAATTCATTTTTTAGAAAGAAGAAAAAATTTCTACAAATTTTGTATTATTTGTTTTAAAAAAAGTTTCAAAATATTAAAAAGTTTTAAAATTATAAAGCATTTTGAAGCTGTATTTCTTGTGAAAAGAGATTATATTTTTTGAAAAGGGAAAAATGAATAGAGAGAATGTATTAAATGAGAAGAAATGTGATATTTTTTTAAACTAATTGCATTAAATGATGAGAGAGATAAAAATCTGAACCGTAGAATTAAAGTGGTATAATAAATTTTAGATTTTAAAGATAATTTGTCTCTATAATATTTTAAAAATATGAACTATTTTATTGTATATCTATTACAAATTACTTGTATTTAAAAACATTATCAAACAAAATTTAAATGTGATGATCCTACCATTGTGGATGAGTTTGTTTTAGAGAGAGATTTAAAATAAATTTCCTTGAATGAAAGATGATGGCTTTGAATTGAATTTGTTAAGCGAAAAACGAGAGATGCAAAATGAGAAATTAACGAGAGTCAAAGATTGTAGTAACTCTTTGTACTGTTAAAAAATATTTTAAACAATGAATTTTTTAGCCGTCCAATTTAAACATGACTTAGGGGTGCTTGGCCAAGTTTCTTGGTTTACATTTTAACTTTCTACTACTATATTTAACTGTAAGTTATAATTTTTTTAAAATTTATATAACTTTTGCTATAAATTTTAATTATTTTTATTTTTATTTCTGCTACAAGTTATAATTTGTAATAATTACTCATAATTTTTTTTATAAGTTACAACTTATAAGTTATTAGTTTGAGCAATTCAAAACATCCCTTTCATCTCAACTGTTTTTAAAAAAGGCGACACTCTAATTAATATCCTAATATTTGAATTTGAATTAATCTAAATCACACCCATATTAAATTAATATAAGGAGATTGATTTTGAGGGGGTGGGTAACTTACCTTTCTGCAAACATCCTGGAGAAGAAGGACCTGGCTGTGGTGGAAATTGTTAAAGGTTTGAAGCATAACCATTTGGATGTCCTTCAAGAAATGGGACCTCAGCATCTCAAGACGCATCATGTTGGAAGCGATCCCGTGAAGCCTCCTTTGCTGCTCTCCTTGCACATTGATAACCCCATTTTTCCCCACTAAATCCGTGAATGATTTCGGATAGCTTGACTGGAATAGCCTCCCTTCGTTTTGCATCACGAATCGGTTAAAGCTCGGATCCACCGATACCACCGCCCATTTGCCAAACAGACTGCACGAGAATACCTTCCCAAACCTGCACTTAATTGTATTTGTTTTTATTTTCTTCGATCTTACTTTGTATCATGTTCCCAAAAATAAAAACAAGCCTCTGAAATTAAGAACCCATAATCTATTCTTGAAATGACGTTTAAAAAAAAGGTGTAATTATACGGTCATAAATTGATCACGGTTTTAAAAATGGTATAAAAATATTTTTTTTTATTAGTGTTCGTATCTAATAATATATAATACCTATCATAATTAGTGATGCACTTGATTATGTATAGATCAATATTAATAAAGTAAATATAAATATGAAATCAATAATTAGATTATGTATTAGTCAATATCAAATAGTACAATCGATTAATATGCATCGATATATCGATATTGATCGATGGTACTATTTGATATCAACATCACAACTTTAAGGATAGATCAACTGATTAGATCTTGAATTTACTTACTAATTTCACTAATTAAATCCCTCTCAAGACCACTGAAAATTTACTTTAAGATCTTAAAATTAGTCAATGCACGAACAAATTGGTCCGGACACCCAGTCAACAATATATATGTATATACTACAGCTGAGGCTGAGCTGATATTTAAAGCCCTATTTGAAATTAAAGAGGGGATGGGGAAGAAAGTGTACCGTTGAACCTGTTGTTCAACAAAACGAGGGGGATGAGAACTTGCAACGGCATTGTACCAGTTGAAGCTATCGCCAATCAATGGCCATCCTTTTCGACCGGGTGGCAATTTATGAACACATTTCTCTACGGTGGTGTTTTTCCTCCCCTTCTTCTTCTCATTTAGAACAAAGTTTGCAAGAGCTGCCATGAAAAATAGTATTCCTATTATCATACATGCCCAAATCCCTGAACATGTTTCACTCATCATTCCAGCTGCAGCGTTCCTGTATGTGTACGTTGAAGAAGATATATATATATATATATATATAGAGAGAGAGAGAGAGAGAGAGAGAGAGAGTGTTGCAAGAACAATGGAGCGGAAAATGGAGTTAAAACCCGGAAATGAATGTCCCAGTTCTCATCAGATCAAATAAATAAGTAAAACATAATTATTAAATATAGGCATATGATTGGCTAAGGATGCTAGTTGACCCAGGCTTCCGAAATCAACTAGATCCACCACGTCTACCATATTTTGTTGGGTGTGTGACCGAAATATATGTTTGGGGATAGCTTTTTAAATTTATTTTTTTAATAGTGGTTATTTTTTCTTTTAACTTTTTCTGATTTTATTTGTTTAGATTTTTTATTTATTTTTTAATTCATCGTGATGAATAAATCTAAAACATATAATTGTTTTGGATAATGTTAAAAATAATTTATTAATGATGAGAAAAACTCATCTTAAATTATTATTTTTTGTATTACCTATTTTTAATTTATATATAATTAAATTAAAAATATATGTCATGTTGGGTTAGAGAATTTGGCACGAAAAGAAAATGAATGTAACATATCTTATTGAGAAAGTTAACATGCAATAACGTAAGTGATCCAATTAAGGGTACAATGAATATAAAGATTGTGCTAGTTCATGAATGACATGTAGATAAGAAAAAATTAATGAAGATAATTTTATTTTAATATTAATATACTTTTAAATATAAAATTCATTATTTTTGTAAACATTAATAAATTTATATAAATATTTATACAATTTTCAGTCATTATATATCATCAAGTGGTACATAGTTAACATTTGTTTATATATAATCGCCTCACCCCCGAATTTTTTTCAAATGCTTGATAGCTGGCTAGCAGAACCAAGTGACGTGAGGTTTAAGACATAAATACGTGGTCTATATAGGAATAAGAAGATAGAACTAATTGCCACGGGCCCAAAAAATAATTGTTTGAAATATTTTGTTATTGGTCCGGTTTGGGTGAATTACTTATTGATTATTTGCTTATAAGTAAATAAGTTAAAACACAAATAAACTGATTCGTTTGGGTGACACAAATAAGCCATTTTATTTAAACTTGGTTTGTTTGAGTGATTTTGACTTATTTGGCTCATTTTGACTTATTTTCTTAAATAAGTTTAGTTTATTTAGATGATTTTTGATTTATTTAGCTTATTAGTTTATTTTTTTTATTAGTTTAAAATTTAGCTTATTTGATTCGTTTGAATGATTTGACTTATTTTTTGCTTATAAGTCAATAAGTTAATAAATCATGTCTATCTAAATATGGTCATAATTAATTAATTAATTAATTAAAACTTTCGTACATTTTGATCATCAATCAATTGAAGAGTTTCGTTTTCGTACATCTTCGCCATAACTTACATAAGAAGCTTGAAACTAAGTTTTGTCATTTACCGTCGGTTTGCATCTTGGCCCAAATTTGTTGATTCATAGGGCAAAAATTTGTCTTTGTGTCGTTGGAGTCGAATATTAAAAATTAAATTTTAAATTTTAATATTTTATTTTATTTTTTTAATAAAATTAATTTTTTTATTTTATGAGAATTTTAATAAATAATATATAATTTTTTTATTTATTTAATATTATGCATGAGTGTCTTTTATTCTGCATAGTATTTAATTTAGTGTGTAAAATTTAAGTTTTCTTGCAAAATATAAGTTTTAGTTCACGGCTTAAATGAAATTGAACACACCATTGATACGGCTGTAGCACAGAATTTTAGTAGACTTATTTTGGTTACGAGGAACAGATAATAGCGCCGCCTATTGTTCAAACTCGTTGTACTTGTATAATTTGTGTGTATTGAACAAGAATACGTTGGGGTAATTAATTTTATATTGACTATATAAATTAATTTACACTCCAAAATTATTATGAGTGCTTACACTCTTAATCCTAAAATAATTAATTATTTATGTATATTTAATATTTGTTTTTTTAATTCATTAAATATTGCGATCTTTTACGGGTTTGTAATTCCGGTGAGTTGGATAACGATATTAATTATATGGTGAATATTAATTATTGACGGAATCCACGTCTTGAAATATCGGGATTGACGATACCCCGTTAAGGAAGGTTATAAGTTTTGACCGAGCCAAACTCTACAGGTAACTACAGGTAAATTTAATTATCCGGAAGCCAAATAAATTAAACAGAAGGTCTAAAAAAATTTATTTAAAAAGTCAATTAAATATAATTATTTGTAATTTAATTTAATCGACGATTATCGAGAATCTTAACGTTGGGGAGAATAAATAAGTATTTAATAATATGAGTTTGAATATTACGATTTTGAGAATAAGACCAGAAATGTAATTTTAATTCTTTAATGAAATAAATTATAATTTATATTTTTATGAAATTTCTTCTAGATTGATGCAAAATTTCATAATTATATTGAAAATTTATGTCTTATTTACTCTACATGTCCATATTGTAACTTATATATGTGCTGTTATAAAACCTGACGCGAGAATTCATATTATTCAATAAGTAATTAGGTGGTTAGGGTTTCCACGTTCTCTGAAAATTTTAAACCTAATCAAGAAGATTTTGAAGAACACGATAGATCAAAGTCTACAATTTGTTCATGCTTAGTATTTGGAAATACAATAGAAAGCTTGTGTTGAAAATTTGATTATAAGTCAAAAATCGCATCGGATCATTAACTAAAAATTGTTGCAGCAATCGAAATCATCCAACCAGATTTCGAAAGGTATATTCCTAAATCTAATTTTTGGAGTATTTACGGGTTTTAATTTGATTATTCGATATCAAAAAGTTTTAATCTGGAGCCAGTTTCGGAGTTTATCCGTCTAGATATTTTAGAGTAAAAATCATAAACATAATCTTAAGATCTTGATAGTTTTCCCCAACAATTGATATTAGAGTCGTCTTTGATTATGTATGATTTTAATTATAAGTTCGGGTATATTTAGATTGTGCTAACTCAATTTTGTAGGCAATTTAATCCCTACTTTTAATAGTCATTATTTATTTTGCATTTTAATTGTATAGTTTGAATGATAATTATTAAATTATTATTATTTTTTAATTACAGGGGTTGATCGTGATAGATTAATTATGAACTTCTTGGAGGCATAGGATCAATGTAAAAATAATTATTTTTTAATTTTAGTTTTTTTTATGTAATAAAAAAAAGAAAAAGAAAAAGAAAAAAATTCCAAAGCAAGCCGCAGCATGTATCCAAACGGTGGCCTTTTATTTACAAAGCCATGATGATTCAAGATTCATAGATAACATGAATCATGGAAAGAATTAGAATGCAACGTGGCCTTTATCAAGTATTTGATTGCATAACAAGAATTATGGTGAACCATGGTGAATTCCAAGCATGCATGATAATGGGTAATGTTTATCATCATAATGTAATTTCACTGCCACGTGAATCAAGATGAAATCATGGAACGATAAGGAATTTCGGTCCAATGGATTCGTGATTATCAAGTCTTGGAATTACATTGCATAACTCAGTTATTTTCGGTAAAGCAAGGATGGAACAAATTGAATCCTAATGGAACAAGCCAAAACGATTCAAATTTGCTGTGGGATGAAGCGCAACAAGCGCGCGTTGCACGTGCGGTTCACGGTGTGTCGCGGTGTGGCGACTCGGCGTGGTGCACGCGCGATGGGGCAACAGTGGTGCGTACTAGGCGACAACAGCATCAGTTTTTTAGCAGGACTAGGATTGTGATTTGCAGTAGCTAAATATTACAAAATTTTTAATTAGCTGCAAAGTTATGATAGAAATAGAATATTAGAATTTTAATTCTAATAAGATTGTAGGTTTTTTAGATGAATTGAAATTTTTTAACTAAAGAGTTATAGATAGACCATAGAAGTCAAGATTTAATATATTTATTTATTTAGTTAATTAAATACGTGGATATTTTTATTTCGGTTTATTTATTCTTTTCTGTTTTAATTAATTTTGGTTAATTCAAAATTATTTTTTTTTGTAACGAAAAAATAAAATAAATTTTTTTTATTAAAATGTTTTTTTAAAAGAAAATTTTGAAATTTTATTTACATACAAAAACGTTTAAGATGATTTTTTAAAAAAAAATTGAATATCTTGGAAAAACGCGACGTTAATTTAGAATTTTTTTGAATTAATTAAAAGAATTTAATTTTAATAAATTATTATTTTTTAGAATATGTGTAACAAAAAAATAAAATAAAATTCTTAATTTTTATTTAAATTATTTTTTTAAATAAATAGAATTTAAAAATTTTATTTGTTACACATAAAAACACGTAAAGATTGTTTAAAAATTGGAATCATTTGCAACGTGTGGTTTTAAAAAATTATAAATTTATTTTAATTAAACCGTTTTTATAATCCTCAAAAATACTTTAAAAACTAAGTGAGTGAGAAAATTTATTCACAGATAAATCCCGCGGTCTCCATTACTAGTTTGTAGGTGATATAATTAATTTTGCGTGTTGGCACTACTGCCTTTCTTCCTATCGGACAGAATTAATTACAAGATCACTGGTACGAATCTCCTTTAGAGATAATTTTGAATAATTATTAGTGCGGATCGCTTTTCAATCCGAAGGGTTCATTGCAAAGCAATTGATTCGGGATTAAGTGATAGTTTACACTTAGTTCTACATAATAATATCCTCTCCATCTGAGTTACTACTATTCTTTATTGGATTGAAGTTACGTCAGTTATTTAATTTTACTTGGCACAGTCTGTTACCTAGATAGTAAAATTAATAAAAATTGGTCTGTCTGAACAAATGATGAATAGTAGACGTGCTTCCGATCGAGACATGCTATTCACGGTGTACCAGGCTGTTGGCGAATTTTTTTTTAATGGTAGAGAGAATCGTTTTTAAAATAAAATTTAAAAATTTTGTTCATTATAATTAATGATTTTTAATTATGTGATTTTCAGGATAAAAATGGTTTTCAATCAACTCACGGCTATACTCAAGAAAACAAACTTACAGGTCCTAATTATGTTGGCTGAAAAAGGAATATGGATATAGTTTTAACTACTGAGGGTGTTCTTAGGAAATTAGAAAATGTGTTAGTTTCTCAAAAGAGTTTTTCTTCTAAATCGAAAGGTAAGAAGAAAAATAAAGTTCAGAAACAGGGTGGCACGATTTTCAAAGTAGTTAGTAGGTCACGGACTGTTATGAAAAAATCGAAAAATAGATGTTCTCACTGCAACTAGACACGGCACTGGAAAAAGTAATGTTGAGTTTATCTTGACAAGCAGAACAACAAAAGTAATTTCTATTCACTAATTGTGAAAACATGTTTAGCGGTGTTATCTACCTGTACATAGTGTTTAGATATGGGAGCTACTAATCATATCTGCAATTCATTGCAGGGGTTCTAAAAAATTTAAAAACTTAGTAATTATAAAATTTACCTGCACATGGATAATAATACAAGAGCAGCAGTCGCAATGGGAGATGTTACTCTCAATTTTAGTAGAGCTCGGGTTTAATATTGAGAAATTATCTTTATGTACCGTCTATTAGAAGGAATTTAATTTCTATTTCTAGATTGGTTAAAGATGGATACTTGATTTATTTTAATAACTATGTGGTTATTAAGGATAATAAATGATTTATTTATTTTGGTACATTAGTGGACGATCTTTATATTATTACTCCAATCTCTTCTACATTACAAGTGAATAAATTGAATAATACATCTAATCTATCATTTAAGAGAAAAACACATTTTTTAATGAACCAAATATATCTTTGACACTTACGCCTAGGTCATATTAATCTGAAGATGATAAATGGACTAATTAAAGATGGACCTTTGAGTTCATTAGAAGTGGAGGCACTTCTAATCTGTGAATCCTGCTTGAAGGGTAAAATGATTAGGAGGCTATTTTCGGTTAAAAGCTATAGAGCTAAAGAACCGTTGGAACTGGTTCACTCTGGCTTATGTGAACCTATGACTATTTGGGTTAGAGGAGGTTTTGAGTATTTTATCACTTTTATTGATGATTATTCAAGGTATGGATACATTTATTTGATGCACCATAATTCTGAATGTTTTGAGAAATTCAAAGTATTTAAGACAGAAGCAAAAAAGCGTATGAAAAAACGTATCAAGACACTTCGGTTTAACCGTGGTGGCAAGTACCTCTTTGGGGAGTGTAGGGATTATTTATCAGAGGAAGAAATTGCATCCCAGTTGACTGCGCCGGGCACTCCACAACAGAATGGTGTGGTAAAAAGAAGGAATATGACTTTTATAGAGATGGTGAGGTCTACAATGAGTTATTCGGACTTACCCGATTCATTTTGGGGATTTACATTAGAGACAACAGTTTATATTATGAACTTGGTACCTTCTTAGTCAGTACCTTCTACTCCCATAGAATTGTGAACTAGGCGCAAGCCTAGTCTAAGACATTTTTGGATATGGGGGTGTCTAGCACACGTGCTGAAAGGAAACATGGATAAGTTAGAACTGAGAATGGAAGTCTATTTCTTTGTTAGATATCCCAGGGAAATGAATGGTGATTTATTTTATAATCCTAAGGATCAAAAGGTCATTGTCAGTGCCAATACCCGATTCTTAGAAGAGGATTATGTAATGGACCACAAGGCCAAGAGTTGAATTGTTCTAGAAGAACTGAGAGAAAATACCAGTAATACGGTAGAAACGCCACAAAAAGGTGTCATCAATATCCCATTGCCTCATCGTAGTGGGAAGATTATTGGGACACATGCATATCCTAAATCAGATTATGGTGCTACTGCTAATATGCCAGTTTCACAACTAGAGGAGCATGTGGATAATGGTGCATAGGATTCAAAATCAACATAGCATGTCATTGCTAATACACAGACGTAAGTAGTACCTCGTCGTAATGGAAGGGTTGTTCACCGACCCAGTCGGTATATGTTCTTAGGAGAGTCTTTTGATAAGATCCCGAAAAAATTAGATATTGAACCCTGTAACTACAATGAAGCATTCTAAGATAAAGATGCAGAATTATGGCGAAAGGGCTATGAATTTAGATATGGAGTCTATGTACTTTAATCAAGTCTGAAAACATGTAGAACCACCGGAAGGGATAAAATCCATTGGATGCAAGTGGATCTAGAAGAGGAAGAGAGGAGTAGACGGGAAGGTAAAAACCTTCAAAGAAAGGCTTGTTACAAAAGGGTTTACTTAGAAATAAGGGATCGATTATGAAGAGACCTTTTCACTGATAACCATTCTTAAGTCTACCTGAATTCTCTTATCCATTGCAGCTCATTTTAATTACAAAATTTGACAAATGGATATTAAGACAGTTTTCCTTAATGGAAGTCTTGACGAGTGTATTTATGTGGTACAACCAGACGATTTCATAGTAAAAGGCCAAAAGCACATGTTGTGTAAGTTTAAGAGATTCACTTATGGACTTAAGCAGCATATAGATCTTGGAACACTCAGTTTGATCAAATCATTAAGTCTTATAATTTTGATTAAAGTCCTAATGAGTCTTGTGTATACAAGAAGCGTGATGGAAGTGTGGTGGTGTTTTTAGTACTTTAGGTGAATGATATTTTGCTCATCGGAAACGATGTGAGAGTGTTATCTTCGGTGAAGGTATAGTTAGCCGGCCTGTTCGATATGAAAGATTTATGAGAAGTTAATCACATCCTCGGGAATATGCTTGTGCGAGATCAGAAATAGAGGATGCGGGGCTTATCATAAGTTACTTATATTGATATAGTCCTTACTCGTTTTAGCATGCAAGATTTGAAGAAAAGATTTCTCCCTTTCAGGCATAGAATTATTCTATCCAAGGATCAATGTCCTAAGACACCTAATGAGATAGAGAAAATTAAGGTGGTTCCTTATACTTTGGCAGTAGAAAGCCTCATCTATGCTATGCTTTGCACTATATCTGATATTTGTTTTGCCATTGGCGTGGTTAGCAGATATCAGTTTAGTTCAGGACAGGAGCATTGGACAGCGGTAAAACATATAATCAAGTACCTAAAAAGGACTAAGGATTATATTGGTTTACCAAGAAGATTTTCTAGTACCTTTGTGGTACACAGATTCAAATTTTCAGTCAAATAAGGATTCAATTTTTTTATACCTCGGGATATGTGTTTACCTTGGAAGGTAGAACATATTGAGCGTAAATATCACATGATATGAGAGATCGTACATAGAGGTGATGTAGGCATGGCCAATATTACATTACAAGATAACTTTCCAGATCATTTTACAAAGAGTTTACCAGCAAAGACTGTTGACAATCATATAGAGGGCATTAGAGTCAGATGTATGGAAACATGATTTTGAGTATAAGTGAGAGATTGCAAGGGTTTTATACTAAAAATTAGGGTTTCAGGTTTTAGTATTTAATTTTATATTTTAATAAAATTAGTTTTTCTATTTTATAAAAATCCTAATGAGCAATGCATGCGTTTCATTAATTATTTAATGTTATGCATGGGTGTCTTTTATTCTGCATAGTATTTAATCTGGTGTGTAGAGTTCGACTTACATATTATCGATTCTTATAGAATATAAGTTTTGATTCTCAACTTAAATGGAATTGGATACACCATTGGTACGGCTGTAACATAGAGTTTTAGTAGACTTTTCTTGGTTATGGGGAATAGATAATAGCGTCGTCTATTATTCCGACTTGCTGTGCTAGTACACTTTGTGTGTATTGAACATGACCACGTTAGGGTAATTAATTTTATACTGATTATATAAATTAACTCACACTCCAAGATTATTATGAGTGCTTATACTTTTAATCCCGAAATAATTAATTATTTATATATATTTAATATTCACTATTTTGATTCATTAAAAATGTGCGATCTTTTACGGGCCTATCATCCTGGTGAGTTGGATAACGATATTAATTATATGGTAAATATTAATTATTGACGAAATCAATGTCCCAAAATGTCACGACCCAAACCCAGGTCCGTGAACTAAACCATAAAACTCATTATACATAAATCATGATCAAAAGTAATGTCCAAGAACTTAGAAAATAATGTACATATCATTTAAAAGATTTAACAAAACGAATCAAGTTCCCGAACTACATTTCCTTGTTTACCACAATGTTTAGAATAACATACAACATTGACTATCCTCTTTCATTATATCACTTTCTTGTTCAATGTACAATAAGAACAAAAGATAACAAATGACGTTATAGCTCCATCTACTGGCTTTTCCCAAAAGTTTCCATAGCCTTGGTGTCACCCCGTTCTTCGGAACGTGAAATGTATTTGGCATATATACATGAGCCGAAACTCGTAGGATATAGATTAACTCACATGTAATGCATGATTTGTGATGGGTGATGGGTGCAACCGGAATAAAAATGCAAGTTTCATAAATTTGTTATTTATTGTCACACACACACCTACGCACGCCAAGTCATTCATTTCTTAAGCCTTTTCAACACATTCATTTCTTTCACATTTATTCTCGTTTCTCAGTTTTTCATAAAAATCAAATCACATTTTCATTACCAGGTTTATCACAAAAACTGTATCACTGTTAATTTATCACAATTAATGAACCGATATCGGGTGCAGCTTATAGAAACCCCTCCCTATTATCCCAATAGGCTATGTGAAGCCATTGGTAAATAGATAGCGCTATAACTAACCACGATACAACACCACGTTTCGGGGACTAACCCGTGGGCACGTGGTCTCCATCTTGCGCAAGTTTCTGGTCTTTCACCGCGGACCTAACAGGCCAACTTAATCCACATTAATCCATACGGTTAATTATTTGTTCATTTTTCACAAAAATTCAGGAGTCCAACCCACAACTGGTTCCTCTCCCCAAATATTTTTTCAGAACACCTATTTTCCATTTTTTCATTTCAACTTCCCATTTCATTTCCAATCAAGTCTTATTTTTAGCATTATATCATTTCCTTCAATTCAAAT
>JAOTRH010456107.1:0-29521 GCA_034768845.1 Heliamphora exappendiculata | reverse complement strand
GTTAGTGCCCGTCCCATTTGGAGTGGTATAATTATATTAAAAGTCTAATATAATTAAAAGTTTAATATATTATATTAGTATTAAAATTTTATATAAAAAAAAGGTAGCCTGGTGTTTTAGAAGTCCTAATTATATTAGGAATCCTTTTTTTCACTTGGAAACAGTTTTTAAAGACTAGTATAAATAAATCCCTTCTCAGGGATTCGGAGGCTAACAAAAAAAAATATGTGAAGCAAATCTAATTCTCAAGCCTGGAGAATTAAGGACAGATCATCAACAGTGGAAAACAGTGCGCCGGAGAGAGTTTTTTTTTTTGGCCAAACAGTCTACTTCTCGTGCACAGATCAGATATCAAACGAAGCCCGATCGTCATGAGATTTTACGGACAAACTCTCAGCGCTTGAATCTTGCTAACCAACGGTTTCAATTATCAACCGGTGAAATTTAAAGATGAGTTTATTTTTTCAGTTGGAATTCACTTTACGATGACGATATTCAATATTTTTTCGAGAATATTATTCTTGACGTTGTCTTCCTCTGCGTATGTCTAGAGAGTTAATTCTGTAAGTTCATTATTCTGACATAGTAAAAATTTGAAATCAAACTTCGGTTCCGTGATTTTTTTTCCTTAAGGGTTTTTCACGTCAAAAATCGACGTCGTGCAATTATTTATTATTTTTTTATTCTGCTATTATGGATCTTATTTAATTACACACAAAAGAAGGAAAAATATTTATTTCGTTGCAGGCTATTTTATTTAATTTTTCTCAATAGTGGTATCAAAGCATGGTTCAGATACGATCCAGGTATATTCAGTTATTATTTTTAATTAAATTGAAGAATCATCTAGTGCTATGATTAAATTGAATTTATCAAATTATTCGATATAAAAACTGCAGATGGAAGATGTCCTTTACACTAAAGACTTAAATCTGTCGATTGAAGGCAACAGCAAGAAATCAGAAAAAAAAACTACTGATGATGAGTGGAAGGTTATGAACAGGAAAATAATGACTCAAATCCGTACTTAAGTGGATCAAAGTATTTTTTACTACGTGACTCAAGAAATCAATGCCCATATGTTGTGGAAGAAATTAGAGTCAATGCACGAGACAAAGACTGCCCAGAATAAAGCATCATTGATAAGACGTTTGGTGAATGTGAAATACAAAGACAGTCAGAGTGTAGCCGAGCACCTTAGTAATTTTCAGCAATTGATCAATCAATTGACTACCATAAAGATGGTTCTGGATGATGAGTTGCGAGCCCTACTTCTATTGAATTCCTTGCCAGATAGTTGGGAAACACTGGTTGTGACAATCAGTAACTTAGCACCGACCTGCGAAGTCACCATTGATATGGTAAAAGATAGCATGTTCAATGAAGAGGCAAGACGAAAAGAGCTGGGGATTTCAACCGAGTCAAATGCCTTGGTCACAGACAAGAGGGGGAGGAGTATAAATAGAAAATCTTCCAACAACGACAGGCCAAGAAACAAGTGAAGAGGAAAATCTCAATCCAGGAAGGAGATTAAGTGTTTCTATTGCGACAAAATATGGCACATGAAAAAAGAATGCAGAAAACTAAAAAGGAATAAAACATAGGACAAGTTTGACGACAAGAAAGATCAGAAGGATACAGTTGCAACAGCTTTAGATGAAGGCGAGACCATCATTGTTTGTGATGATGGGTTCATTGGGATTACAAGACAGGACTCCAGTTGGGTGATTGACTCTGGTGCTTCCTTTCATGTCATCGCACACAAGGAATGCTTCATTACTTATACAGCCAGCGATTTTGGTCACGTCAGAATGGGTAATGAAAGTATGTCCGACATAGTGAGAATGGGAGATGTTAGTTTAGAGACCACTATAGGCTGCAAATTAGTACTCAAGAACGTCAAACACGTGCCAGAGATCAGGTTTAATCTCATATCCACCGGTCAGTTGGATGATGAAGGCTACAAGAATCACTTTATGGACGAAAAGTGAAAACTCAGCAAAGAGTCCCTAATTGTTACAAAGGGAAAGAAGACATCCAATCTCAACACCTTTGAGGAAAAACTTAGCAAAGGAGTGATCATCACAGTCGAGCAAGACACCACTACCGAGCTATGGTACAAGCGGCTCAAACACATGAGTGAGAAGGGCATGCAAGTTCTAGTCAGGAGAGAGCTTCTACCTGAGGTAACGGGTACTTGTTTTAAAACTTGTATTCATTGTTTAGCTGGTAAACAACATAGAATCCTGCACAATAGAGTCCTTGCATTTAGGAAGTCAAATATCCTAGACTTAGTACATTCTGATATTTGTGGTCCTATGAATATTACTACTATGGGTGGTGCTAGATATTTTGTGACATTTATTATTGACCACTCACGGATGGTTTGGACATATGCTTTAAAAACTAAAAACTATGTGCTAGATATGTTCAAACAGTTTCAAGCTAGTGTGGAAAGACAAACAGGAAGATCATTGAAGTGCATTCAGATTGACAATGGTGGTGAGTATCGAGGACCGTTCCAACAGTACTGTGAAGTTAAGGGCATCAGGCATGAGGTGATCATCCCAAAGACACCAAGATAGAATGGGCTAGCAGAAAGGATGAACATTACAATTATGAAAAGGGTCAGATGTATGTTGTCACATGCAAAATTACCAAAGACTTTCTGGGGCGAGACAATGAGGACAGTAGTTAATATGATAAATCTATCTCCATCAGTTCCACTTGAGGGTGATGTACCAGACAGAATATGGACGGGAAAAGAGATCTCCTACGAGCACTTGAATGTATTTGGGTGCAGAGCATTTGTTCACATTCCTAGAAATGAAAGGTTAAAACTTGACGGGAAATCAAAACAATGCATTTTTCTAGGATATGGCCGAGAAGAATTTGGGTACAGACTTTAAGATCCTATTAACAAGAAAATTATCAGAAGCACAGACGTCGTCTTCTTTGAGGACGAAATCATAGAAGACATGAGTAAGAAAAAGGAACCAACTACACAGGCAGAATATCCAATTGATACAGATCCAGTCCTTCCACCGACCGTGCATAATAATGACGGGGGAGACACACAAGACATTGTAGATGCTGTTGAGGATATGCCTACAGTTGATGGTACATTGATACTCCAATAGAGCCACAGTTGAGAAGGTCTACCAGGGAGCGTCAAGCCACTAGCACATATCCACCTACTAAATATTTGATGCTTACAGATGGGAGAGAGCCACATTATTATCAGGAAGCAGTTGAGCATGAACAGAGGAACGAGTGGATAAAAGCCATGCAAGAAGAGATAAAATCCCTGTATAAGAATCATACATATGATCTAATAAAGATGCCAAAAGGTAAGAGAACATTCAAGAATAAATGGATCTACAGACAGAAAACAAAAGAAGGAAACTCACAGCCCAAGTACAAGGCAAGGTTAGTTGTGAAGGGATTCAGTCAGAAGAAAGGTATTGATTTTGAAGAAATCTTCTCATCTGTTGTGAAGATGACATCCATTCGGACAATTCTCGGGTTAGCTGCAAATTTTGACTTGAAAATTGAACAGATGGATGTGAAAATAGCTTTCCTCCACGGCGACTTAGAGGAAGAGATTTACATGGAATAACCCGAGGGGTTCAAAGTCAAAGGTAAAGAGAATCTAGTGTACAAGCTAAAGAAGAGTCTGTATGGGTTGAAGCAAGCACCGCGGCAGTGGTACAAGAAACTTGATCAGTTCATGGCCGAACACGAGTTCAAGAAAACCGCTTCAAACCATTGTGTGTTCTTAAAGAAATTTGCAGGAGGTTACTTCATTATATTGCTGCTATACGTTGACGATATGTTGATCATCGGTCACGACATGAGCAAGATTCAAAAACTTAAATGAGAGTATGGGACCAGCTAAGCAGATACTTGGAATGAAGATCACCCGGGACAGGAAGAATCACAAACTATGGCTCTCATATGAGAGGTATATTGAAAAGGTACTTCAAAGGTTCAACATGAACAAGGCTAAACCTATAAGTACTCCACTTGCTAGTCATTTTAGACTCAATTTACAGCAAAGCCCGGCAAGTGAGAAAGACAGGGCAGAGATGGAAACAGTTCCTTATTCGTCCGCAGTTGGAAGTTTGAGGTATGCAATGGTGTGTACAAGGCTAGACATAGCATATGCAGTTGGCGTGGTGAGCAGATTTTTGTCAAATCCGGGAAGAGATCACTGGGAAGCAGTGTAGACACCCCAATTTGACCACACTCAATCTTAGGTGGATCCGATGATGAAAACAGGCGGAACAAGTGTTTCAGTTTGATACCCGAGAAGTGATCCAAGTTCGAAATTTGAACCTTAACTATCAAAAACTTTCAAAAACCAGTAACTTGTTGTCCAAACAATTCCTAAACATGGCGACCGCCAACTCCATTGTGGCGACCGTCAATAGAACCTTGTGGAACCTTTTCCTACATGACGACCGCCAACTCATATTGTGGTGGCCGCCAACTCCAAATGGCCTGACGTGTCTAAAAATGTGGCAACATCTCATTGGATGAAGAATTCTATAAATACCGTACCCCAGCGTACGTTTTCAGTACGAATTTTGAGTGAGAGAGACTCTGTCGATATACCGAGCGATTCCGAGCCTCGACGCCGAAACCTTGCCGATATACCGAGTCCCGAATTTTCAATACCTACATTGAAGCGTACATTGTTTGGATCACCACCCGAGGATTGGACAATTGGAGCTCATTTTACCGACTTGAAGATTCACCGGCAATCCAAGTATTCTGCTTGGATCCCCGATCCTTTTAACTTCATCTTCTCTCTTTTGGAGTGATCGGGTTAAAATTTAATTTCGATTCATATATTTCTTTTACTTACGCTCTTGCTTTACTTATCAGCTGCTTTATGTACACCCTAATGCTTTATTTCATTTAAGCCTACCTATTTATTTATTTACTAGCTTATTTGAATCAAAACTTAGTCAAATTATTAAATTATGCTAATACTCCTAACGATAACGATTGCAACTAATTAATATTGTTAATTGTTATAATAATACACTTACATTCATATAGATATAGTTGTCAATATTTTATCTATACTTGATAATTAAAATAATTGTAATTAATTTCTTTCAATCTTTTAGTATTGATTTCATTTAGTACATTTCATTTTCTTTTAAAGTAATTTAAGTTTCTTGTAATGTCACATTCTTTTTTTTTTTTTCTTTTCTTTGTAACGTAGATTTTATTTTTATTTCTAATGTTTTATCTTCCTTCAATATTAGTGCTTCATTTCTTTAGTTGAATGCAATTTCCTTCCAATGTACCATTTATTTTATTATCTTTCTTTATAATGTTAGGTTAATGTTCTTTTATTTTTTTAGCATTATTTTAATATTTAAGCATTTTATTTCTTCTTTTCTTATTATTTTAATTCAATATTCATTTTCTTTTAAGTATTAGTTTAATGTTCATTTAAAATAGACTTATATTTGTTTTTTTTTTCTTAGTATAATTTTCTTTTTTAGTATTATTTTAATCTTCTTTTTTCTAGCATTTTATTTATTAGATCTAAATTTTCTTTATAGCATTTATTTTTCTTTATTTTATTAAACCCAAAAACTACAGAAAACTTGTAAACTAATTTTCATCTTTAAACAATATCATAATATTTCCTTTTAAATCTCCCTTTTCCATTGCCCATTCATTTTATTTTCTTCTTCTTTTTTTCTTTTTCTTTTAATCTCTTTCTAAGAGAAATATGAAAATTTTAATCTTCACATCTTTTTTACTTTTTAAAATCTTCTTTTATTAGCATAATTTTTCTTTTATATTGCTTTCTTTTATTTACTACAAAAATCACAAAAAATCATTTAAGTTTGTTGCCTTTCTTTTTCTTTTATCTTTTAAATGGTAGTGTAATTAAAACTCTTTCGTTTATTTTATTTTTTTTATTTCTTTTTGATTCATCCCAAAAACATAAAATATAAATAGTTTTCTTTTAAGTAGTTTGAATAAGTATTTTTCTACCATTTTATTTTCGACTTAATTAGTCTTTTGCAAACCTAATTCTTTCTTCATCCAAATTAAAATTCTAAATATTTGCTTATTAATAGAAAATATTTGTTATTAAGTTTCATTGTTTTAGTTTTAACGTAGGATTTGTGCATATTTTACTTTAAACATCCTAAATAACTTGACAAAATGCATATTGTACATGTTAGCTTAGAATCTAATTGTTTTATTTCACAATTGTATATTTTATTTTTGTTTACAATCCATACATAGATAACGTTGGTAATTTTATGCATATTTTTTTAATCAAATTATGCTAATTTAGGTTATTTCAACATTATTGCATGCGAATTTATATTTCATGTATCTTTTAAATAAAAATTGCATGCCATAAGATTTAAGATTTTTCGTTTGACACTTATCTGTTTTGGAGTATTATATATTTTCTATAATTGATTTTGAATGTTGTCTCTTTATCTCCACTTTCTTTATCTGCATGCATTTGAGAAATTACATTAAAAAATCAATTATGATTAGTAGAGACCAACCTTACGGTTGGGCGAACGGGGTGCCTAACACCTTCCCCGATTCGTACCTTAGCTCTCGAACTCTCTTTCTCTGGTTAACGCGTTAAAGATCAATAGCCGATTTTATTTTTCTTAGTTTTTCTCAAAAACTAAGTGGCGACTCTATTTTCAACAAAAATGAATTTTTAAAATTTGATTTTTAAGGTGTTAAAATATTTTTCAAAACATCTTTTGAATTCCTTATTTTTGAACATTTTTCAAAATGACCCCAAATCCCAACGCCACAGTATTTTCTGGCGACTCTATTGGGGATTGATTTCTAAAATCAAATAAGAGGGATAGACTTGAAAAACATTATTGGTTCTTAATCAGAATTCCTCATTTATATTTTTGCATGCATATGCATTGTTCTTCAAACTCTCCCTACCTGGTCGACCTGATGCCCTGAACGTTAATCTGTTTCGGGGATTGTTGGGGAGACGGGCAACCCTTGCTGACTGCATGCTATCATAGGTGCAGTAAAATAGTTCGGACGTACTGTTTGACCATGTTCTGCATGGGAGGTATACACCCGGCTCTATTCAGAAGGTATCCTTTTCAACTGACCAACACCGGTCTTTTGCATATAGTGAACTTAGAACCCCCCAATTAGGTGCTGCTAATCTTAGTAAGATTAAGTATTTTCTTTATTGTATGTTTTGATTGTATAATGTCAGGATTGTTTATTCGGATTAGATTAGTTTTTCCTCGGGTTCGACTCGGATTCTCTGTTATCCTTTGATTAGATTAAGTTTTTCACCTTCGGGTTCTTACCCGAGTTTCTCGATCTTTACCACGATTAGTTTTTCACACCATAGTTTTCTTCTTGAGGTCGTACCCGTTTTTTAACATCTCAAGGGTAGTACCTCCCCCTTCCGAATTCCTTTCAGCTTTCTAAGTTTATACCCCATTTTGTCTAGGCTTGCTTCCTTCAAATTCTTTTCTTTTGACCTATGTGAGAAAGTTTTGTTACCGGTATGCTGCCAATTTTTCTTTAAGAATCATAGGTCGAACCAATCCCTTGAGGATTAGAATAGTCTCCTTACCGGCACGCTGTACGCTTAGACAAAACCTTTCGAGTTTGGTTGACCTATCCCCTTTAGTTCTCATCCGGAATTTTCAGATATCCAGATGTTATGCTGCTGGTATGAAGCCGACATGGGCGTTATTTCAGTTTCAGTTGTTTCAGGGTATTTAGGAGATTTGCTGCCTGTTGTCTAGATTATTTCGAAAAATTTCTGAAATTGGTCATTCTGCTTGTTGGATCTAGGTTTCTCCGCGGGATTACCATTGGGCCAAGAAAAGTACAGTCAATACGTGTCTAGGAAAGATCAGTGACAGGAAGACTTTGTAAGATATCTGAACGGCTGACTGAGTCAGTTGAAATGGCAAAAAATGAGAAGAATCTAGCAGCCCTAATGAGGGCAATTACTGATATACAGAGAGCGTAGAGCAACAAACCCGGGCTCAAGTGCAATGTCAGGCACAGATTCGGGCAATTCAGGCCCGTATCCCTGTTGCGAACGGATAATCAGATGAGACAAATAAGAATGGAGAAGACTTTTGAGATGACAACCAAGTCCCCGATGGACCACAAGTTGTCTCACCGCCACCACGGAACCCTTATCAGGTAATGGTTGATGAGGAAAACACTACGCAGTTTAAAGAATCTGCACTGATTGAGAAGATCGATATGATGGAAAAGGTCCTCAGAAAAGCTAAGGGAGTTGAGGAATACATGCTCGATGAAGGGGGACTCTGCCTGTTCCCAGATGCGAAGTTGCCGAAAAAATTCAAAATGCCAGACATGAAAAAATTTGATGGAACCGGAGATCCCAGAATTCATCTCCGAATGTACGCCGGTACCTTGTCGCCAATGGGAATTGATGATCAGTTGAAGGCCCAGCTCTTTCACCGATCTCTTTCTGGAGCAGCCTAGAAATAATTTCTCTCTCTTGATGTAGCCAAAACCAGAACTTGGGAAGACATCACAACGATTTTTATTAGTCAGTACAGTTATAACGTCCAACTGGATGTAACTACCCGAGAGCTCGAAACAACCCGACAGGAGAACCGTGAATCTTTTGTTGACTTTCTGACCCGTTGGAGAGGCAAGGCCGCTAAAATGACAAGCCAACCTGTTGAAACGGAGCAAGTCAGGATGGTGGTAAAGAACCCACAGTCTTCGTTAAAACGCTACCTCATCATGCAACCACTTTCCACCTTTGAACAGCTGTTTGACGCGGGGGTGCAAATTGAGGACGCTATCCAATCTGGTGATATTGAGAAAGCAGAACTCAGTCAGAAACCACTGAGGACTTTCCCCACAACCAACCAAAATCAACCCGCTGCTCGCTCAGGCGAGGTAAACCTTTTGAATCCTTCCCCTTCCACCCATCCAACGAACAATCTTTAGCAATCAGACCACGGCCAACAGCAACAAAGGCCGAGGAGGGTCTTCACTCCCCTCAATTTTTCTTTATCCACCGCCCTGAATTGACTCGTCAAGAAGGAGTTCATCAAGCCATTGGACCCCATGCCTGTTCCTGATCCACTTCCGCCTACGTACAATGCCTCTCAATACCGTGCCTTCCACCAAGGCCACGAGCACCTACTGACAAGTGTTTGAGACTCTGACACCAGATCCAAAACCTCATTGACAACAAAGTGATTCCTCCTCCATCAGCATCCCTAAATCCGAACGTTACTACTAACCCATTGCCAAATCATGCTATGCAGGCTGGGGTCAATTGTGTAACCTTGGGACAGTCTGAAGACCCGAGTCAGTTTATTTGCTCAACAAACCTACCGCGCCCGTTTGTTCCACCTATCAAGGATTCGATAAGTTATTCATTTATGATGATTAGAGATAGCCGAGACAGAATGGAAGAATAGAACGATAACGCCGGAGAATGGTATCGACCCATGATCCAAGTTTACCAACATAAGGAAGAAGAACACAACGAGATGGATGATTGACCGTTGGACTATCCCACTAGGCCTTACAGGTTTGGCCATGTACTCGATGGAATCACCCTCCCCAAACTTTTTGAAGTACACGTTGATGACATACAATCCTATTGGCTTGTAAGGATTGTGTTGAAATCTGATGGAGCCGAGTGGGCCGACTTTTGGGCAACTCAAGAGCAGCAGATAGATTTTATTGAAGAAGACATCTGGGAGGAAATTGACAACACATGAGCTATCGAAGACGACGAGAAAAAGAGGAAAAGGGCAGCCATTAGTAACTTAAGTGACTTGTGGGCATTTGAAAGCCCTCCGCACTTAAACGAAGTGAGACAGACTGATAATATCATGCACGGCTTATGGGACCCTGAAGATGGCGTGGAGAACCTTACTCGAAGTAGAAGACATTTTAAGCTAGCTCAGCTAGAGAGGGGACAACCGAGTGAAAACGAGAAAAAGACAGAGCAAGAACAGGAGGATGATGCCGTACTGAGACAATTGAAAAAGACACAGGCCAGCATCAGTATTTGGGGCTTGTTGATGGCATTACACAAGCACAGACAAGCAATTTTGAAAGTGTTGAATAAGGCCAGTGTCCAGATAGATGCAACCCCCGAGCAGCTTATTGGACTTATTCTGCCAACCGCCGAACCAAAAGTCATTTCTTTTTCTGATATGAATTTTTCCACCGAAGGAAAAAGTCACAACAAGCCACTCCACATCACTATCAAATGCCTGGAAAATGGGTCCCAGTAACCCTCATCGATAATAGGTCTGCCTTGAATGTTTGCCCATTGAGAACAACTATCTGCTTGGGAATGAGGCCCGACCAATTTACTCCCTACGATCAAGGGGTGCGGGCCTATGACAACACCAGAAAGGATGTACTGGGATTGGTGTCATTCGCCGTTTCAGTAGAACCTTTGGAAACATCAGTAGAGTTTCACGTACTAGACGTCCTGGCTTCCTTCAATCTGCTGCTAGGCAGGCCGTGGCTACATGACCCGAATGTTTAGGCAATGCCGTCTACCCTTCACCAGAAACTGAAATTAATAAAGGATGCGGCAGTTTTGACCATTCACGGAGATGGCAGTATTCACCCCCCGAAAGGAGGAGAGGGCACCACTCTACTAGAAGTTCAGCATAGTGAAGATGATGTGTTACTCAGTGGTTTCCAGTTCGATGAAGCACAGGTTGTTCAGATGCTAATGAATGAGGAAGAAAGGTGTGTTAACCCGCGAGCTTTAACAATGATGAGAAAAATGTCCTTCTTCCCTGGTATGGGATTAGGACGCAAGTTGCAAGGAATCCCGAAACCCATTCAGGTATTGCCGACTTCGCACCATTTTGGTCTCGGGTATGAACCAACGGAAGAAGATCTAGAAGGGCCTAGAAGGGGACGAAAGACCAATTACTTCGGGACGCTCAATGGATACTTCGTCAAGGAAGGGGAATATTTTCCGTATTGTGGCTTTCTAGAACCGTGGATCGACGAAGAAACCAATCAAAAGTTACCGGGGCTGGAGATCTTTTTCAGCCACCAACTATCTGACACGGAAGAAGATGAGACAGTGGAAGGAAGAAGGAAAGAAGGTCCGGGAGGAAGACTAGGTTGACAAGCTTGATGGAGCTGACCTGGGAATGCTGTTCAATGAGAATATGGCTCAGTTGCGTATAACTGAATCTGATTGCTTCATGATGAGTTTCAGTGCGCCCGTAAACTGTACTAAGCTCATCGTCGATGCGGCTATGAAAGAGGTAAAGAATTGGACTATCGAGTCTTGTAACGAGTAGGTCGTCTATCATGAGTCCAAAATTAAGTCAGAGTCTGTAGTCAATGGCACATCAGTTGGTGCTCCTCTCTGTGTGCTTTTACCATCGAGTTTGTAATCTCCTCTATTTTTAATGAAATGAACAAGATTTTTGATTATTCTGCTTTGTTTGATTTATTTCATACACTTTCTGACGATTTTGAATTCGACTGGAATATTCCAGAAGAAATAAAATTTTTAATAAATAGGAAAGAAGAAACGCGTGCCCAACCAATAATTGAAGAAATTTTATCAATAAATCTGGGGAATGAAACTAACCCGCAAAATATTCAAATCGATTCTTCTTTATCCTCAGTTGAACAAAAACAACCAATAAATTTATTAAAAGAATTCAAAAATGTATTTACATGGTCTTACGAGGATATGCCCGAAATTGATCCTGACATTGTCCAACACCATATCCCCTTATACCCTGATGCTAAACTGATTAAACAAAAATTAAGGCGAATCTGACCAAAGTGGGCTCTGAAGATCAAAGAAGAAGTCGCCAAGCAAATCAACGCTGGATTCTTAATGGTAACCGAATATCCAAAATGGGTAGCTAACATCGTACCGGTTTTAAAGAAAGGCAGTCGTATCCGAGTCTGTGTGGAATTTCAGAATCTCAACAAGGCCAGCAGGAAGAACGACTTTCCACTGCCGCACATGGACGTCTTAGTAGCTTGCTGTCATTCATGGATGGCTTTTTCGGGTACAACCAGATTCTGATGGATTCTGAAGACAGAGAAAAGACGACATTCACCACGCCTTGGGGCACCTATTGTTACCATGTTATGCCATTTGGCTTGAAGAATGCCAGGACAACCTATCAAATGGCTTCCACAACCTTATTGCATAACATATACATAAGGAGGTTGAAGTGTACGTGGACGACATGATAGTCATGTATAAGGATCGGAATGGCCACATTACAGCACTGCAAAAATTCTTTGAAAGAATTCGAAAGTACAAGATGCGGCTCAACCCGCAGAAGTGTGCATTTGGAGTCATTACCGAAAAAATGCTCGAATTCATGATCACTCAACGAGGCATTGAAGTCGACCCTTCGAAAATCAAAGTAATTTTGAAAATACCTCATCTGAGGACTGAGCGAGAAATTAGGGATTTTCTAGGGAAGATCTAATTTAACAGCCGCTTCATCGCTAAATTGACAACTACTTATGAGCCGTTCTTCTGTCTATTGAAGAAATGAGTTGAATTTGAATGGGATCAAACATGCCAAGACGCCTTTGATACCGTACGTCAATATCTACAAAATCCACATGTTCTAGCTCCTCTCGAACCTGATAGGCCACTGATACTCTATTTGTCAGTGACCGATTCAGCTATGGGATGTATGTTGGCACAAGAAGGTGAAACTGGTGTCGAAAAAGCTATATATTACTTCAGCAAAAAGATGACCGGATCAGAAATACGATACATATCGTTGGAGAAGACGTGTTGGGCCTTGGTTTGGGCTTTCCGAGAACTAAGGCACTACATGTTATCTTTCACAGTAAGCATTATCTCTCGGATGGACCCATTGAAGTATCTGTTCGAAAAATCGACACTAACAGGAAGGCTGGCCCGATGGTTGCTGCTATTATCCGAGTTTGATCTCCGATATGTCACCCGAAAGTCAGTCAAGGGCAGAGCAGTGACAGAATTTTTGGCCGACCAACCAGTTGAAGGGGATGAAGACACGAAATTCCGATTTCCCGACGAATAGCTAATGAATGTTGGGGATGATAGATGGACTCTATATTTTGATGGCGCATCCAATCAATATGGCTATGGAATAGGAGTCCTTGTTACCCCCGATGATTCACATGTTCCGTTGTCCCTGAAACTCAAATTTGAAGTCACCAACAATCAGGCTGAATATTAAGCATGTTTAGCGAGATTGGAGGCAGCCTTAGAATTAGGGGCAATAAAACTGGAAGTCATTGGAGACTCAGCACTGGTAGTTTCGCAAGCAAGAGGAGAATGGAAGGTCAGGGATGTAACCTTAATTCTCTACCATCAAGAACTGGAGAAGCTGATACCATGCTTTGAATCAGTAATCTTTACCCATGTACCGAGACTGCAGAACAAGTTCGACGATGCACTGGCTACCCTAGCATCCATGATTGACATACCACCCGGAGTTCGGATAAGACCTCTGATAATAGAGCAGAAAAGAACGCCGGCATATGAGATGACAGTCGCTATCGAAGAAAACACTGACGAACTTCCACGGTATTTTGACATTCAGAATTTCATAGAGAAAGGGAAATATCCCAAGTTTGCCAGTAAAAAGGACAAACGCGCGATACGACAACTATCTGCGCAGTTTTTTATTTGTGGTGGTAAACTGTACAAACGAGGACATTCTGGGGTTAACAAACTGTGTGTAAACACTGAAGAGGGTCAAGAACCTCAACCGGAACTACGCCATACTCTTTAGTGTATGGGATGGAAGTTGTTCTTCCCATTGAAGTGGAAATTCCCTCGCTAAGGGCAGTGGCCGAGGTCAGTATTTCAGAAGCAGAATGGCAGAGGAACCAGATGGAGGAGCTGCTCCTGTTTGACGAAAGAAGACTGCGAACTTTATTTCATGTACAAGGTTACCAAATGAGGATAACCCGAGCGTTCAACAAAAAGGTCAAGACTCAAGATCTCAGAGAGGGAGATTTGGTTCTTAAGGAAATCAGAGCTCCCATCTTCGACCGAAGGGACATGTTTAAGCCAAACTAGTCCGGACCGTTTCTCATTAAAATCATCATGACCGGTGGTGCAGCCATTATTATGGATCTGGATGGCAATGTATTCTCCACTCCAGTAAACCTTGATTAAGTCAAGAAGTACTATCCCTGCAGTAAAAATAAAGATAAAAGAAAAACTCGTTGAGTTGAAAACCAAAAAAGTGACTCAGGAAAAAATTAGAGCAGCCCGCAAGGCCGAAAACCCGAAAGGGCAACCTTGGCAAAAGTTAAGGCATCACAAAATGAGAATGTCAATACCCGAGTGAAAACCAAGCCCGAACTAAATTAAGGTCTGATTCCACTTTTTTTGGGATACGTAGGCAACTTCTTTAAGAAGTCCGACCACTTTCTTTGTTTTTAACCACCTTAAATCTGAGTAAGACCAATGCAAATTAACTCTTCAATTTTAATAATAAAGTCATTAAAATTTTGAATAAATTTAAACCATCTTAAACATAAAGTGAGAGTTTTTCCATTACTTCATGCAAGACTACAAAGTTCTTAAATAAAAGAAAGGGCATGCAAGTCCCATACTCTACAAACAAAATTAAAAAAAATCGTAAAATTTTCAAAACAAAGCAGAAATCCTCAAATTCTCCTCCTTTTCGCCACTTGATCCCCCTCTTCTCTATCTTTTTTTTCCCTATTTTGTGTCAACCATGTCTTGTATTCAGCAGAAAGATCGGGATATTGCAACTCGTGCATCTCCATGAATGAACGAGATGGCCAGGCATTCCGATACTGTGTCAGGAAAGGAGCCCGCAGTGCAGAGAAAAACAAACGGCCTCGAATACCGGGAAATTTGATCTGACTTCGCCCGAACTGTCGCATGATCCTATGAGGGTAGTAGAAAGTAGTCTAACACAGACCAACAAGCAGTACACCAGGATAGTCCATAGTGGTCAGAGTCATAGCAGGAATCCGCCACTAAGGGCACTGCCAGGTAATGTCTAAACCAGTCAGAGAGGAAAGATATTGTCGCCAAGATGCCTCAGTGTCACATATCTGATAGCGCGGGCGGTAAAGGAAAGCAGCGGCATTGCGCCTGTTAGTGGGAGGCTTTTGCACAAGGTTTACCTTCTCCATCAACCAGATCTGTAGCAAGAGTTAGAGCAGTAAGAGAAAAGCTTTGCAGTATGACAGAGAACTTGATACAGAGGAAGATGTTACGCTCACCTAGAGAAGTAAATGGCTGCCAGCAAAGGTGGTGGTCTTGCCACAATAAATAGCGTCCAAACCCAAAAGTGCCTCAGTAAGAACAAGGGGCACAAAGTTTTTCCCTATCAACATTTGGCCAGCAATGTCAATCAAGGCACAAGTAACCCACCCATTAGAAGGGACAAGGAAATACTGGGTGAAGAGGCAGAAGCAAAGTGCGTAACGACGACGCAGCTGACAATCGATATCACTAAGGTCACCAGTATGATGAAACCTTCTAATAAGCCACGGGATGTCAAGACAGTCGCCCGAGGTTAGAAGAGAAGCCTCCATCCTAGAAAGGCCACAAAATTGCATCACTCGCTGCCGAACCGAGAGAAAAGGGGTAGGAACGACAGCAGAACTCCATGGAGCCAAGTCTAAAATGGCAGCAAATTGCTCCACGGTGGGGCAGAGTTCTTTGAGTCCAAACCGAAAGACGTGGGACTGTGGATCCCATAGTTGAACGGCGGCCTTCAACAATGGTTCGTCTATTTCCACGGTCATCAGATGAAACAAGGAGTTGATCCCAAAAGAAGCAAAGTTCAGACGTTCAATGTGGGAGAATGCCTCAATCCAATAAGAAAGCGGGGTAGCCATCTGAGTATAAGCAGCAGAAAAGGGGAGTCTACATGGCCGTATTTATAAGGCAGAAAAGGAGGAAAACCAAAAATTTAGCAAAAGGCACAATCATTGTGGCGGCTTCCACCTTTGAGTTGGCGACTGCCAACTTTAAAAAGCACAGTACAGTGACATCATTATTTTGACCAGGCGGCCGCCATGTTGCAAGTGGCGACCGCCATGTTAGATTGTCGCGGCTGCCATGGCAGGTTATTCAGCTTACAGTTACTGTGGCTTGTGTAAAATGTTGACATTTGCATGGTACATACGAAACAGTGCGGGCAGTAAATAAAGAATTATGTAGTAGATGGGTATCAGGTAATAAAATGGCATAGACGCCCAAGAGACGCATAAAAAGTAATATGATGTAAAATTTGGCACCCAGGCCCAATAAACTATAAGCTGGGGCACGAAGGCCCATGGATCAAATAAAAATATAAGAATGTGTCAAGCTAGGGCACGCAGGCCCGTCAAAAACAAACAAGTTAGAAAATAAACTGGGGGGAGGGGAAGCACTCTCTCAAGCACGCCTCAGGTGGACTCGACGGGAGGAAGGGCTGGCTTCGTTTGAGCTGACGCCATCAAAGAGTCGCTCGATAATATCATCACCATCATCACTGCCGGAGGAAAAGGATATGACTTTGGAACGGCTCCTGGCAGATGAGACGGATCCTCTCGATTGGGCCCTAGAAGAAGTAGCGCGAGACCCACGGCCTTGAGCAGGGGCTGGGCCACGACCCGGAGCCTATGGAGGCACAACACCGGCAACCGAAGATGGAGGCTGTTAAAAGAAAAGCAAGACTCATAACAAAAATAAAAGGGAGAAAAATGTAGAAAAACTAAAAAGGAACACGAGCTACTTACAACGGCTACTTGCGTGAAAGCAATGCCGGACCATCACTCTCAGGTCGGTGACCATCAACATCGTTCGGTCCACCCATGCCTGATTAAACTACAGAAAGAAAAAGAGGGAGTCAGCCAGACGAATGAAGCAGAAAATGAAAGGAATGAGTAAGAAAAAGGAAATACCTGGCCAATCTCTGCTCTGAACTCAAAAACTGGCGGGATTGGAACAAGAAGGGAGAGAGGGAAGCCATAGGCCACAGTCTGGATCTCTCAAGGGATCTCCAAACCTATCACTCCTCCAGCTCCGGCTCCAGGGGCAGTAGCTCCAGCAGCTCCAGTAGCTCCAGTAGCAGCAGTAGCTCCACCAGCAGCACCGGCATCTGCTACCTCCGGTGCAGGTCCTCTCCTCCTACCGCCAGGGCCAACCGGGCCAGGACCTAGGCGACCCATCAAGTGAGCCTGGACCCAGGCTGCGTAATCCCCCTCCGCTACCAGCAGCTCCGAGACCGGGGTCCCCACCGTCTCCAACAGCAAGTCGACACGGCCTATGTGATCTATACGACGCGTGCAGGCTGGAGGAACCACCGGTATGCAAAAATGATCTAGGCTGAGCGACTGGCGGACCACCCGCTCTCCTAGATAATACTCCCGACAAAATGGACCCTCCAGTAGGATCCGTCTCGCAGCAGTGTCACGGCTGCGCATTAGATCTACGCCGGCCCGGTCCTCCACTCCCCTCCAGACATCCCAGTGGACCTGCAAGTACAATACAATGCAACAAATAGTAAACAGCAAACGATCAGTACGCAGTACGGTGATCAGTATACAATACAGTGCAGTGAGCAAGAATAGTGATCAGTATACAGTGCAGTACAGTGAACAGGAACAGTGATCAGTATATAATGTAGTGAACGGTCGCGAACAGGATGCGATACGGTAAAAATAGTAAAATGATACATGGTCGGGGGTTAGCCGGTCCAATGAGACCTAAAAGCGGTCAATATCCTTCCCTCCGGCTTTCTTCCCCTTTAACTCACGAGACCATCGAGCGGCTCGGAAAATGACCAGAGGCTCTGCTGCGGAGTTCGCCGGGACATGAAACCCGAGAAACTCGTAAGTCCACGGCTGCAATAAAGAACGCGTCAATCAATAAATAATGAATAACAAGAGAATAAAAATGAATAAAAGAATACGAAAACTAAATCATACCTCCCAAACCCTCCAGTATCCCCCAATGCTAAGCTCCGGAGGGAACCGGGTCAGCGTCCGCATGAATCCATAAAGGGTGGCCAGAGTAGCTCCTCTCCAGTCGAATGAGGCAACCCGGTCCAAACGAGCAAGGGCGCCAAGGAAATGCAAATGAATGGTATTCTCCTTGTTCGAAAACAAGGAGGTACCAAACATATACATCAAAAAGCTCAGGGCGACCCACTCGAAGTGGAGGGGCTCAAAGCAGTGAAAATGGCAGAAACACTCGAAGAACCAAGTATATCGAACCCGGTCTCTGTCCACCTGGGTGGGAACAGCTCCAAGAAAGTGCAGCAGCGCATCAGTAGAGCGGCCGATGGTCGGGTTGAACGGAATGGGCGCTGCTCCAACCCGTATACCGGTGATCAGTGCGAAGTCGAGAAGCGTCAGGGTAGCCTCAAAGGTGGTAAAATGGAAGGTATTTGTGGTATCCCACCACCGCTCAGCCAAAGCCGATCATTGCTCGTCCTATCCTGCAGAGGTATGAATCGAGTAAAGCCGGAGGTATTAATAATGACCCGGCTAGGAGCAGAGAGGGCATCATACCACTCTAATACCTCTCCGGAGACAGAACCTCCGAAGCCTCTAACATAGCGGCCAACCTGAGAAGAAGAAAAAGAGCAGCAGATATAAAAAAAACAAAAATATATATATATAATAATAATAAAATAAAATAAAAAATAAGTAGATCAAACAAAGCAAAGTGCAGAAAATGTCTGAAAGCTAACCCTAGGTTCGCGTGTAAGTGACGACCCTTCAATTCTTTCAAAAGCCTTACAAAAAAAACTAGGCACCCTAACCCTAGATTCGTGTGTAAGTCATGACCCTCCGGTTCTTTCAAGCCTTGATAAATCAGGCAAATTCCCTAAACCCTAGGTTCGTGTGTAAATGACAACCCTTCAATTCTTTCAAAAGCCCTAAAAAAATACTAGGCACCCTAGGTTCATGTGTAAGTGACGACCCTCCGGTTCCTTCAAGCCTTGATAAATCAGACAAATTCCCTAAACCCTAGATTCGTGTGTAAGTAATGACCCTCCGGTTCTTTCAGCCCTGATAAATCAGGCAAATTTCCTAAACCCTATATTCGTGTGTAAGTGACGACCCTTCGGTTATTTCAAAAGCCCTAGAAAAGACTAGGCACCCTAACCCTAGGTTCGTGTGTAAGTGATGACCATCCGGTTCTTTCAAGCCCTGATAAATCAGGCAAATTCCCTAAACCCTAGGTTCGTGTGTAAGTGACGACTCTTCGATTCTTTCAAAAGCCCCTAAAAAAGACTAGGCAGCATAACCCTAGGTTTGTGTGTAAGTGACGACCCTCCGGTTCTTTCAAACCTTGATAAATCATGCAAATTCCCTAAACCCTAGGTTCGTGTTTATGTGATGACCTTTCGGTTCTTTTAAAAGTCCTATAAAAAGACTAGGCACCCTAACTCTAGGATCGTGTGTAAGTGGCAACCCTCCGATTCTTTCAAACCTTAGAAAAAGACTAGAAACCCTGAGCCCTGGTACGCCAAGCAGATCTCTATCTTTTGTGTATAAAAAAAACAAAAAAATCAAAAAAAAAAAAGAGTAAAGAAAATCTTCCCCTTCGATGTTGGTATTTTGCCTATTTTGTCCTAATTTTTTTTAATTTCTAGGATTTTCATAAGAATTATCTCAAATTTGTTTCTCATTATCTAGGATTTTTTTTTAATTTTTAGAATTATCTCAAAATTGTTGTTCAATTTTTATAATTTTTTTAAAAAAAATTTAATTTTCTAGGATTTTCTAAAATGTTTTCGAATTTTCTAAGTTTTTTCTATAATTTTTCTAAAAATTTTCCCCAAGTTTCTACAATTTGTTTTGATTTTCTAAAATTTTTCTAAATTTTTTTTTTCTAAAACTTCTTCAAAATTTCTAGAATTTTCTAAAACTTTTGTTTCAGTTTATTTCTAAAAAATTTCTAACATTTTTCTAAAACTTCTTCAAAATATCTAAAATTTCTTTCAGTCTGTTTCAAAAAAAATAGAAAAATACAAAATTTTCCCTTAAATTTTTATACTAAAATAATTGCATCTTTTATTGTTTGTTCAAAATTCTAGTGTCCCTACTGTTTTAATCTCCATTGCAAAGGTCTCCAAACTAAGAAATCGACTTCACACCATCACCAAGATAAAACACCATTCATCACTATTTATCATCATATCAAAAACACACTATCATATCATCATGGAGACCCTAGGCATGCGTCTATGTTTCGCATATCATAAAAACATATTTTGAAAATAAAAGGAATAGGAAACCTACCGAAAGTCACTGACGAGAGATGTGGTGGTCGGACTCCCGCAAAAAAATATCAACAGCAATCTCGTCGGCAGAAAGCTCGTAGCGTCTCATCTCGCGGTAAACAATGTGATGAGGAACCGGATCGTAGGTGTGTGGGTCAAAAGGTGCATGATCACCCTCTCTAGCGTCTGGATCCAGAAAAGCAGCCATTGCGGCCTCGGCGGCAGCGTCTGCAGCTGCCCGTGCCTCCTCCTCAACCGCCTGGCGAGAGGTACGCTCTGTCTCAAACAAGAGAGCATCCATCGCAGCACTGGGCTGCGTAGCAGTGACCCCACTGGCAGGCTGACTGGTGGTCGTATCCCTGAGAGTCCCCATTGAGGAACTCTCAGCAGCAGCATGACCCCGTCGTGCCCCCAAGTCATCATCTCCTTGGCTTGAGCGGACCATGAAAAAGAACGGAAGCACAAAAAGCAGTGTGAGCATCTCGTATCAAGAGGGGAGTAAGAAGAAAGCAAGAAAGAATGTGAAAGCAAGAAAGAGCGAGAGAGAGTTGAGAGCGTATGGAAGCTAGAGAGAGAGTGAGAAATGAAGAAATGAACCAGTCCGCGTGCCTTAAAGATTCGGACATGCGTCTCGAGTTGGCGGCCGCCATATCTCATGTTGGCGACCGCCATGTTCTCTAAGCATCACACGGTGACCGCCATGTCTTATGGATTTTTATTCGGCGGTCGCCATGTCAGAAGGGTTTCACCTTGGCGACCGCCAGGTTGTCAAAATCTCACGCCATATCCATTCCGGCGACCACCATGTCAGAGCATCATTATGGCATTTTAGGGGCTGTTTGGGGTGATTTTTGTTAATATCCATACGTTTATTTTTCTTTAAATATGTTTTATGCGCACCTTATTAACAAAAATAATTTTCAAAAAAATACATAAATAATTTTCTTTTCTTATGATTTGTTATTTGTGTTTTTTAGCATATTGACTTTATGTGTGTTATTTTGTTTACATTTTACAAATATGATAATAATTTTAATCTCGTTTTTACTACTCCATCTTTTTACAATGATTCTTTTCCGGTAAATTTAATTTTAAGCTGTAACTAGACTTTTAATTATTCTTATCTCATGTCATGTCCCGAATTTTAAGGTATTAACTCGACCTGTCAACTCGTGATTTCATTCCGATAAACTTAATTTTAAGCCATAACTAGGTTTTTAATTATTTTTATCTCACATCTTGTCTCGAATTTTCAGATCTTAACTCGATTTATTAATTTGCGATTTTCTTCCGATAAATCTAAATTCAAGTCATAAATTTGGCTTTTAATTATTTTTTTCCATCCCAAGATTGTGGGTCTTAACTCGACCGATCAATTACTTTTCCAGTCAAGATAATTTCTTGAATCTTAATTCGGTCCATTTAATTATTTTATCCAATCGAGTTCTTAGATCTTAACTCAATCTCCGACTTGTTTGCACTCCCTTTATATCATAATTCGATCTTTAGGATTTATTCAATTATACCAACATCTGCATCATGTTAACATCATTGAGCATCACATTTTGCATCTTTGCATTTTGCTCCAGGAATTACATATTGGTCTGATCCCTAGCAAAAGGAGTACGTAGGCAACTCGATGAAAGTTCGAGTACGACCAACGTCATACGTATGCTTGTGTGCTTGTGGCCTAAGATTGACGGTTCAGTCAAATAGCTGTTGTCTCTGGGTCTTTGATATAACTTGTATCACACGTTGCTAAACAAGTCATATCAAAGAAGGGCAACTGTAGACACCTCAATTTGATCCCACCCAATCTTAGGTGGATCCGATGATGAAAACAGGTGAAACAAGTGATTCAGTTCGATACCTGAAAAGTGATCCAAGCTCCGAATTTGAACCTTAACCATCAAAAACCTTCAAAAATCAGTAACTTGTTGTCCAAGCAATTCCCAAACATGGCGACCGCCAACTCCATTGTAGCGACCGTCAATAGAACCTTGCAGAACTTTTTCCAACATGACAACCGCCAGCTTAAACATGGCGACCGCCAACTCATATTGTGGCGGCCACCAACTCCAAATGGCTTGATGTGTCTAAAAACGTGATATCTCATTGGTTGAAAAATTCTATAAATACCGTACCCCAGCGTACGTTTTCAATACGAATTTTGAGTGAGGGAGACTCTGCCGATATACCAAGCGATTCCGAGCCTCGACACCGAAACCCTGCCGATATACCGAGTCCCGAATCTCCAATACCTACATTAAAGCTTATATTACATGGATCACCACCCGACGATTGGACAATTGGAGCTCATTCTACCGACTTAAGGATTCCCCGGCAATCCAAGTATTCTACTTGGATCCCCGATCCTTCTCCATCTCCTCTCTTTTGAAGTGATCGGGTTAAAATTTAATTTCGATTCATATATTTCTTTTACTTATGTTCTTGCTTTATCTATCAACTGCTTTATTTACACTATAATGCTTCATTTCATTTAAGCCTACTTATTTATTTATTTACTTGTTTATTTGAATCAAAACTACTTAGTCGAATCATTAAATTGTGCTAATACTCCTAACGATTGCAACTAATTAATGTTGTTAATTGTTATAATAATGCACCTACATTCATGTCGATATAGTTGTCAATACTTTATCCATACTTGATAATTAAAATAATTGTAATTAATTTCTTTTAATCTTTTAGTATTGATTTCACTTAGTACATTTTATTTTCTTTTAAAGTAATTTAAGTTTCTTGTATCGTCACATTCCCCTTTTTTTTTTCTTTTCTTTGTAATGTAAATTTTATTTTTATTTCTAATGTTCTATCTTCTTTCAATATTAGTGCTTCATTCCTTTAATTGAATGTAATTTTCTTCCAATGTACCATTTATCTTATTCTCTTTCTTTATAATATTAGGTTAATGTTCTTTTATTTTTTTTAACATTGTTTTAATATTCAAACATTTTATTTATTTTTTCTTATTCTTTTAATTCAATGTTCATTTTCTTTTAAGCATTAGTCTAATGCTTATTTAAAATAGTCTTATTTCCTTTTCTTTTCTTTTCTTAATATAATTTTCTTTTCTAACATTATTTTAATCTTCATTTTTCTAGCATTTTATTTATTAGCTCTAAATTTCTTTTATAGCATTTTTTTTATTTTATTAAATCCAAAAACTACAAAAAAAAAAACTTGTAAACTAATTTTTATCTTTAAATAATATCATAATATTTCCTTTTAAATCTCATTTTTCCATTGCCATTCATTTTATTTTCTTCCATTTTTTTTTCTTTTTCTTTTAATCTCTTTCTAAGAGAAATATGAAAATTTTAATCTTCACATCTTCTTTACTTTTTAAAATCTTCTTTTATTAACTTAATTTTTCTTTCATATTGCTTTCTTTTATTAACTACAAAATCACAAAAAGCCTTTTAGGTTTATTATCTTTCTTTTTTTTATCTTTTAAATGGTAGTGTAATTAAAATTCTTTCGTTTATTTCATTTCTTTTATTTCTCTTTGATTCGTCCCAAAAACATAAAATGTAAATAGTTTTATTTTAAGTAGTTTGAATAAGTATTTTTCTACCATTTTATATTTAGCTTAATTAGTCTTTTGCAAACCTAGTTCTTTCTTCATCCAAATTAAAATTCTAAATGTTTGCTTATTAATAGAAAATATTTGTTATTAAGTTTCATTGTTTTAGTTTTAACGTAGGATTTGTGCATATTTTATTTTAAACATTCTAAATAACTTGACAAAATACATATTGTACATGTTAGTTTAGGATATAATTGTTTTGTTTCGCAATTGTATATTTTATTTTTGTTTACAATCCATACTTAGATAACGTTGGTAATTTTATGCATATTTTTCTTTTAACCAAATTCTGCTAGTTTAGGTTGTTTCAACATTATTACATGTAAATATATGTTCCATTTATCCTTTAAATAGAAATTGCATGCCAATGAACTTAAAATTTTTTCTTTTGACACTTATCTGTTTTGGAGTGTTATGTGCATATTTCATGAATTTTCTATAATTGATTTTGAATGTTCTCTCTTTATCTCCACTTTTTTTATTTACATGTATTTGAAAAATTATATTAAAGAATCAATTATAATTAGTAGAGGTCAACCTTATAGTTAGACGAACGGGGTGCCTAACACCTTCCCCGATTCGTACCTTAACCCCCGAACTCTCTTTCTCTGGTTAATGTGTTAAAGATCAGTAGGCGATTTTGTTTTTCTTAGTTTTTCTCAAAAATTAAATAGCAACTCTATTTTCAACGAAAAATGATTTTTAAAATTTGATTTTCAAGGTATTAAAATATTTTTCAAAATATTTTTTAAATTCCATATTTTTGAACATTTTTTAAAATAATCCCAAATCCCAACGCCACAAGCAGTGAAGTGGATCTTTCGGTACCTCATAGACACTTCTAGGGTTTGTTTATGCTTTGGTCAGTGCAAGCCTGAGTTAGAATATTTCACAGATGCTAACATGGCATGAGATGTTGATTCTAAAAAATCTACATCATGATACATACTTACATTTACAGGATGAGCTATATCATGGCAGAGCATATTACAGAAGTGCGTTGCACTATCCACCACAGAGGCCAAGTATATTACAGTGGCAGAAGACTGCAAGGAGATGCTTTGGATGAAGAGGTTACTACAAGAGTTGGGATTAACACATGAGAAGTATGCACTTTTTTGTGACAGTCAAAATGATATTCATTTGAGCAAGAACCCACAATTTCACTCACGGTCAAAACACATTGACGGAAGATATCAGTGAATTCGGAATGTATTAAAAAAAAAGCTATTACAGTTAGAGAAGATTCATACCGACCAAAATAGTGCAAATATGATAACAAAAATTTTACCCACTGAGAAGTTTAATTTTTGCAGAAAAGCAACGGGTATGATAAATCCCCCCATATGAGGCGGATGAGGAGTTTGTTTGTGCCCACCCCATTTGGGGTGACACAATTATATTAAAAGTCTAATATAATTAAGAGTCTAATATATTATATTAGTATTAAAATTTTATAAAGAAAAAAGAAAGGTAGCCGGGTGTTTTAGAAGTCCTAATTACATTAGGAATCCTTTTTCACTTGGAAACAGTTTGTAAAGACTAGTATAGATAAATCCCTTATAAGGGATTCGGAGGCTAACAAAAAAAAAAAAATCTCTGAAGCAAATCTAATTCTCAAGCCTGGAGAATTAAGGACAGATCATCAACAGCGGAAAACAGTCAGTGCGCCGGAGGGAGTTTTTTTTTGTTTTTTTTTTTTTTGGCAAAACTGTCTCCTTCTTGTGGAGAGATAGGATGTCAAACAAAACCGATCATGAAATTTTGCGGGCAAACTCTCGACGTATGAATCTTACTAACCAATGATTTCGATTATCAACCAGTGAAATTTAAACCTGAATTTATTTTTTCAGTTAAAATCCATCTTCCAGTGACGGTATTCAGTATTTTTTCGAGAATATTATTCTTAACGTTGTTATCCTCTAAGTATGCCTAAAGAGTTAATTCTGTAAACTCATTATTTTGACATAATAAAGATTTGAAATCAAACTTCGGTCTTGTGATTTTTTTCCCTTAGGGGTTTTCCACGTCAAGATCGGCGTGTAATTATTTATTATTTTTTTATTATATTATTCTAGATCTCATATAATTACAAAGAGAGAGAAATATTTATTTTGCTGCAGGCTATTTTATTTAATTTTTCCCAACATATATATATATATATATAGCGGTGCTACAGAGCACAAATCAAATAACCAAAATATATTACCAAATCACTTTTCCAATTTGCGTCATTGTTGAGCATTTGGCCTCTTTCACTCTTGTCCTCCACTAATAGCTACCCAAACCAAAATTCATTTTCTAATTAAAAAATTTAAGAGCTATTTAAGAGCAGATTTTTTTGACACAAGTGATCTCATCCCTTGCCGTCCCTCAATCATGCAATTCAAAAGCTCCAACGAAGCAAAACAACAAAATTCTTATATAAATAAATAAATAAAAAAACTAAACAATGCATAATAGTTCAAACATTTGTAAAGGAAAGTAAGGATTGATTTAGAGCTTTAAAAAAATCGAAACCAAAACAAGGGCATGCACACACACATCTGCACTTTGATAATTCTTAAAGGGCATTTACTCGATACTTTCATGAAGATAATTTTGGACCGTTTGGCCTGAGAATTGTCCATACAAATACAAAATTAAATCATCAAAAACTAAACTAAAAAATTATCTTGCAAACAAACGACGAAATCTTAAAAATTGAACCAGTGAAAATGTTTTCACACACACGTACCAGTAAGAATATTCTCACAGTTTGTTAACACTGAAAATATTCTCACTATTTTTGACATTGAGAATGTTCTCAGTATTTTTTACTTTGGATGCAATTAATTTATCATTTCGGTCTTTTTTATATATTTTTATGATCGAAACTATGTATTATGTAATATTTATTAAGTACATTATTTTTATAAAAATTAAATTAATTAGACATTAATATCTTTGTGAGTAGTTCACATTTACTAAAATATAAATGAATGGTAATATAATTTTACAAAAAGCAATAATAAACAAAAACAATCAAATAATGTAGTTAAGAATATTCAATTAACTTAATTTTTATGTTAGTAATAAAATTAATAAATACTACAAAATAAACAGTTTTATTATAAAAATAAATTAAAAAACACAATATATAAAAAAATTTGGCCATAATTCAAGTATAGAAATATTTAACCTAAAAACAGATGGACGCATTATTCATTTCGATCAAAAATTTCGATAGTTTGTTTCGTGAGGAATAGTATTTCCAATATATATATATATATATACACACTAAGGATTGACCCGTGCCTAAATGCACTTTTATCATTTTTTTTTAAATTACTCTTGCATTTTAATAATTTTTCTAAAGCAGCAAAAAACAGAATAGAAATAAATTGGGGGGAGAATGAAAACTTAGACTTTTAATGATTTTTTTAAAAATATTCTAAGTATTAAATTTTTTTAAAAAATTGGCAAAATTTCTCCTATTTTTTGGATAATCCAGCAATTTAACCGTTTATAAAATAACCTTTAATAAAAGCAACCAGCAATATACACAGACTCTCCTAGATCCCAATCAAAATTCACAACTAAAAACGAAGAAGAGAAGTACAGCCAAATGCGACACAAAACTTCCTAATATAAAATGAATATAGTTTAAAATAAAAAGTACACGTCCATCAAATGAACTAAATGCAATGTAGCAATCCACTACCAATAGACTTAGAAGAAAAATGTGTATGTTAATACTAATTTGGAAACGAAATGTGTGTAACAAAGTTAACTTTGGGTGCATACGAGATTGAATAAAGGTAAAAACTTCAATTAAAGACTTAGATATGTAGATAGAACCAAACAATAGACCTAGAAAAAATTAAGGCAAAAGAATAGTCTTAGCATTTCAATCAAAATAAACAAATCATTCTTGAGAGAGGGCGGCAATAACAGAGCTAAGACAAAATAAACAAATCGATCAAAATAAACATCTTACAAATGTGCAAAATAAAGAGAGAGCAGCGAAAAGTCAGGAAAAAAGAACAATGACCTTTGCCATGGAGCGGCAGTGCGCAGTGGTGAACGGAGAAATGAGTTAACATAGGAGAAAAAACAGATAAATGAAATAACAGATGTGACAAAAAACAGAGAAATGCTAGATCTTGAATTAAATTTAATTATTGAGTTCTTTTATTAAAATTTTAAAATTCTTCATATCTTATATTTTCTAAATCTTGAATTTAATTTAATTTAAAATTCTTATTTTAAGTTTCTTTAAAACTCTTTATAATGAAATTAAGGCTTCACAAAACAAAACAACCAAACAATTTCCAAACAATAAACATGAAAACACACACGAGCACACAGTACACACAACACACACACGAGCACACAGTTAACACAACACACACACGAGCACAGCACACACACAATTTTAAAATTCTTCATATCTTATATTTTCTAGATCTTGAAGTTAATTTAATTTAAATTTTTTATTTTAAGTTTCTTTAAAACTCTTTATAATAAAATTAAAACAAAACAAAACAAAACAACCAAACAATTTCCAAACAATAAACATGAATACACATACACGCACACACACAGTACACACAACACACACAGTACACACAATACACACACACAACACACGCACATCACACAGCACACACAATTTTAAAATTCTTCATATCTTATATTTTCTAGATCTTGAATTTAATTTAATTTAAAATTCTTATTTTAAGTTTCTTTAAAACTTTTTATAAGAAAATTGAAGTTTCACAAAACAAAACAACCAAACAATTTCCCAACAATAAACATGAAAACACACACACAATACACACAACACACAGCACACAGCACACAGCACACACACAATTTTAAAATTCTTCATATCTTATATTTTCTAGATCTTGAATTTAATTTAATTTAAAATTCTTATTTTAAATTTCTTTAAAACTCTTTATAATAAAATTAAAGCTTCACAAAACAACCAAACAATTTCCAAACAATAAACATGAAAACACACACACAGTACACACAACACACACAATACACACACACACAACACAATTTTAAAATTCTTCATATCTTATATTTTCTAGATCTTGAATTTAATTTAATTTAAAATTATTATTTTAAATTTCTTTAAAACTCTTTATAATAAAATTAAAGTTTCACAAAAACAACCCAACAATTTCCAAACAATAAACATGAAAACACACACAGTACACACAACACACACACACATCACACAGCACACACAATTTTAAAATTCTTCATATCTTATATTTTCTAGATCTTTAAAACTCTTTATAATAAAATTAAAGCTTCACAAAACAAAACAAAACAAGCAAACAATTTCCAAACAATAAACATGAAAACACACGCACACACAGTACACACAACACACACACAATACACACACACAACACACACACATCACACAGCACACGCGCACACACAGCAATTATATACATATACAGGCATTATACACAATTATATATGCATACAGCAATTATATACACACACAGAGAGAACAGAAAGAGGAGGGCGAGAGAGATAACAAAGAGAGACGCGAGAGAACAGAGAGAGGAGGGCGTCGGGGGATGTTTGGGCGGGTGAATATTTTTTGACAGTAGGGAAGAGGGGAGAG
>JAOTRH010456096.1:0-25197 GCA_034768845.1 Heliamphora exappendiculata | reverse complement strand
GGCCGTGGTTTTGGCCGAATGGACATTCTAATCCCAGCTATTAGGGATGTTAATGCACCCCAAGGACCTGTTGACAGAGATTTGTTGAGTGAGATGGTCGGCTCCATCCGGAAGCTGGTTGAGGCCTCTATGGGGAGAGAGAGTGTACCTGAACCGAGGGCGACAGTCGCAATGTGCAAGTTTCGGTGTCTGGACCCTCCTACCTTTTCTGGGGATCCTAACCCCATGGTAGCCACTGAATGACTGGAGCTGGTCACCAGGATCTTGGACACGCTTCAGATAGAGGAAGATGATCTTAGAGTTACTTTTGCTGCCTTCCAACTGAGGGGGAGTGCTCACATGTGGTGGAAGTTTGCCATGACTACAGTCAGAGGCACTTGGGAGGCATTCACGAAGGTATTTTTAGAGAAATACTTTCCCGTAATGTTGAGGGATCGGTACTGAGAGGATTTCCTTTTCCTGACTCAGGGGATGATGACAGTAGTCGATTATGAAGCTGAGTTTACTAGCTTATATCGATTTACACAGGAGATTGTGCCCACTACGAATTCTGGGTGAAGAGGTTTGAGAGGGGTTTGAGGCTCGCTATCAGATATCGAGTGGAAGCATTCAGGATGCATGTTTTTACAGAGTTGGTGGAGACTGCCATGAAGGTGGAAGACACTCTGAACGAGACGCGCAGAGACAAAGATAATAGGAGTCAGCAGGACGGGGGAAGTGCACAGTCCCAGGGACGCAATGATAATCGTCAACAGACATCTGGTCCGAGTTCATATCTAATGGAGTCGTATCAGCCATAGGTTTCTGTATCCTCACCTTCCATAGTCTCAACGGGAAGGCCAAAGCAGTATGAGTTCCGTTGCTTCCGATGCAGGCAGCTTGGACGTTGTGTAATGGATTGCCCGCAGCAGAAGCAGTCCCAGGGTTCGGTATCAGTTCAGTCATAGGGGAGGGAGTCATAGATTTGTTATGGATGTGGCCAGCCTGGACATATTCGTAGGGATTGTCCCCAGAGAGAGTGCGCTGAGTACAACGGGCACACCAGAGGATTCATTTATATAGGATCGACAGCGGCATCCTGTATCTGTTCAGTCTGTATGACAGCGACAGATAGGGGAACTTTAGTTCAGTCTATACGACAGCAGGAAGTTCCAGGTTATGGAGGGCCGGCCAGGATGACACAGAGCCGAGTATATGCTCTTGTAGATCCTCGTTCTTCTAGGGCACCAGTTGTGCCAGATGATGCAGATATGCCTTCAACAAGCAGAGGTACTTTCTAAGTATGCAGGCCTTGGGCTAGTTTCTTCACTATATCTGTTTGGGAGTTAATGATGATGGATTCCGTGGGCGATGTGTTGCATGGAGGCAGTGGTTGGTGACGATGTGAGGTTGGGGTGCATTGTAGAACCCGTATCGTTGAGATAGTTAGTCATTGTTTAGGATGCCTGACCTTGTTTGACTATATCTTAGGAATGGTTTAGCTGACCATCTCGTATGCCTGTGTCGATTGTGATCGATGGTTTGTTTCTTGACCTTGAGTTGAATTTCGGGGGTAAAATTCCTTTAAGGGGGGTAAAGTTGTGAGACTCTGACTCGTTTTCTTTTTGATATTTTTTTTACATGCGTTTCAAGTTAATGTGATAGCATGTTTTTCTATGCTTTTGATGCATGATCGGGGTTAGATATGCATGCGGGGTTAGTTCCCAAGGCTGTGGGGTGTTGCGGTGCAAATTTTAAAAAATTTCAAAAAAATGTATATTTTGGAGACCTATAAATATCTGGAGTTAGATATTTTTAAAAAATATTTTCAAAACTTCTCTACTAAGTTTTCTTTTTTTTCTCTGCCTTCTCTATAACTTCTTGGGGGCTCAGGACTTGATTTTCGACGATCCCACAGCGGATCCTTGCTATTGGCACGGTGGGCTACGCGCTCATTCGGATAGAATTTTATTCTGGTGAAGCTCGATTTTGTGTGTGGATCAAGGCATCAATTTTTTAAATTATCGAGGTAGGATCCTAGACTCTTATGTCTTATAAAGGTGCTACGTGTAATCGTGTGCATTTTTACCGGTTAAAAATGCATGAAAAATCGATTTAAAGATCGGGTTTTGGTTTAAAACCATTTTTCTGTTGTTTTCGGCTGAGTGAACCGGGTTTTGAGGCTTTTCGTTCAGTGGTTCTTGAAGTTTTGAGCTCGTGTATATCCGTGGGTGTTAATATATGTGGGTTGGTAGGTTTATATGTGTTTTGAAGCATCATAGTGAGTGTTTGAGAGTTTGGGGGGTTAAAATTTGAAATAATAACGTTCTGGAGCGTCTGTGCACACTGAAGGGTACTCAAGTGCCGAGCGGGCGCTTATCGAGTGCTTCTCACTGGTGAAGAGGCGCTCAAGTGCTTTGCGAGCGCTCTGCGAGCGCTGTGGTCGTAGAGCCATTTTAAGCCTTTTTCTTTTGATCATATCTCCCTCATATGGACTCAGAATTGGGTCGTGTTTGTATTCAAATTGAAGCTCCAAAAGTCTTCTTTCTAATGACCTCTCTCTCACATTAAAATTCTTTTTGTAGAAAATATTATGATTAAAATAGTGAGGGTATGTCAGAATTTCTTAACTATTTTTCACCCATTTTGGCCGAATGTTTGGGAAAAGCGTATTTTCATCCTTATTGGAACTTTTTATCAAATTTCTTGTTCATTAGGAAATTGTTGTGTTGTTTGGTGATTGGATCCTTGGTTTCCAATTAGTTCATAACGGTATTCAGTTGATTGATTATGAGATTAATCGACTGAAATACTGTTAGATTTTTTTTGGGGTTCAGTTGGTTGTGTGGTGGCTTCGGGAGTCGTGTCGTGGTTTCGTGTCACGCCCCAAACTCTGGGTCAACAAACAACCAACCTGAGAATACACTCTCAATATAAAACATACATACATTGTATATAATCGCCAAATGACATACATTACACGGTTCCAACACCAGGAAAACATGTTACACATACATATAACAGAAAGAACAAAAAGGAAGACTACATCTCTTCTACCTCTTTGGCACCTCCAGATCAACCTGCGCGACTAGTACCTGAAGAAAATCAAATCTCACGTCGTGAGACAAAGCTCAGCAGAAACTAGACAACACATGCGATATAAGCTAAACATGCTAGGAAAACGAGGTGCAGTTTTAGACTCTCTTTCAAGCCTTCAAAATAAGTTTTCACATGCAAACAGAAAAGCGAGGATACAAACCATCTTTTGACTCACTCACAGGAGCCTCAAAAAAAATAGTTGAAAAAGGATTTTTAGATCTCGATTCACACGACTCTTAAAAATATTTTGAAAATTAGTTTATCCATCCCACAATGCTGTTTATGCAATCCATGTAACTTCTCAGACTTTCATCGAAGGACCACAGCCCTCAACTATGCAATGTACATAACCCGTGCAACACACACAACGCATGCAACCTGTACAACACACACATCTTCACGAACTTTCACCGTAGGACCTTCATCCGCCCTCATCAGATAGCTCCACGGACTTTCACCGTATGACCATTATTCGGTCTCACCATATAACTTCACAGACTTTCACCGTGGGACTATTATCTGCCCCTCATGTGCATATCTTTACAGACTTTCGAGGGACTAATATCCACCCCACATATGCAAAACAGATACAAATCTACGTATCAACAGGCATCCCAACCCATGCCTAAACCACGGGATAAAATCGTATCAAAACATGCATACTAAACCAGGGTTTAAATGTATAGAGCCGCATACTATCACTACGTTACACAAACCACATCACATGTTACACACGCGACTTATACAACAACTGTAACTCATGCAACATGCATCACATGCATTCGTTTCTCATATTTCACATAAACATGCCTATAAAACATTTGAGTTTTAAAGCATACAACTACGGTACACGTAACGATACCAAAACCATGTAATTCACTTACGTAATCCATACATAAATAAATAGGTATAAATGCACAAAACCATGTATAACAATACATCACGACGCCACCCGTCGAAACAAACCGACATCCACTCACCCAAACGACCCATCCACGCACCGGGACCCGTCCACACACCAGGACAATCAACACCTAACCCGGAGGCCAACACCAAAACCTCCTACAAAATAGTTCTCACCGAACCCACTTTAAAATCGAACCACAGACCCACACGTCCCGCACATAAACGGCACGTACACAACCGTGCTCCAACACCCAAAACTAACCATGCACGTCACACCCGAGGACGGCACCACAAAAACACCCGAGACCACGACACGACCCCTGAAGCTTCCACACAACCAATCGAACCCCAAAAGGGATCCAACAGTATTTCAATTGACTAACCCCATAACCAATCAACTGAATACCGTAAGAAACCAATTGGAAACCAAGAAACCAACCAAAACCACAAACACAACACTGCCCAAGTTCAGTCGACTGGACCCTAACCCCCAGTCGACTGAACAACTCATTGGAAAGGCCTAAAAATGTCCAAAGATACTGCCCAGTCGACTGACCCCACGGTCCAATCGACCGAACCCAAGAACCAAGATCCAGTCGACTGACCCCACGGTCCATTCGATTGAACTGAGGCGGAATAGGTTTTTGAGCTACTGGTTCAACCCCCCAAACCTCGAATCAACGCCTCCAAACACCCATCCAACACCCTCGAACATCCACACGCCTAGGCCTAACACGAAGACCACGAAACAAACTCCCGACACCCGATTCCATCCACTGAAATCGTCGAAAAATGGGTTTTTAGCCCAAAAATCCAACTTTGAAACAAACTCAAATCTATAGCGATTTAACCGTTGAAAACACACACGATTACACGTAGCACCCTTATACAGGAGTATGGTATAGAATCCTATCTTGATGAGTTAAAAACTCAATGTCTCAAACCACGTGCAAAATTGAGTTTCGCCGAAATGAAAATATGTCCAGATGAACGCGTAGCCCACTGTGCCAATAGCAGGAATCCACTGTCTGATCGTCAAAAATCGAGCCCTGGGCCCCCAAGAACTTAGAGAGAAGGTAGAGAGAAAAAAAGAAACTTACTGGAGAAGTTTTAAAAATATATTTTAAAAATATATAATTCCAGATATTTATAGGCCTCCAAAATATCTTTTTTTGAAAATTTTCAAAATTCGCGCCGCAACTCCCCATGGTCTCGGAAACCAGCCTCGCATGCATATCTAACTCTGATCATGCATCAAAAATCATTTAAACATGCAAAATCAAAAACTCTAACGCGCGTCGAAAAATTCCAAAAAAGAAAATGGGTCAGGATCTCACACTTCGGGTGTTGGTTTTGATGTCGTTCTCGGGGGTGATGTGCATGGCTAGATATGGGTTGTTGGGGCACGGTCATATGCGTCGTGGTTGGGTTTGGAGCGTGTTTGGGCTCATGGCACCTTTGGAGGAAATGTGGTGTTTTGGGACCTCATGGTTTGAGGGGTTTAGCGTTGACCTTCAGGTTAGGCTTGGTTTCATGTGTTGTTGGTTATCTATGTGAGTGGATGTTGGGTTGTTTGACGGGTGGCGTCGTGATGTGAAGTTATATATGATTATGTGTATTTATAACAGTTTATTCATGTAAGGATTACGTAAGGGAATTACGTGGTTTATGCTTTAAAACTCATAGTTTTATAGGCATGTATATGTGGGCTATGAGGAGCGGATGCATGTGGTGCATGTTGCACGGGTTGCGTGCGTGGTGTGTGTAGCACGAGTTGCATGCGTTGAGTGTGTTGCACGGGTTGCATGCGTTGAGTGTGTTGCATGGGTTGCGTGCGTTGCGTGTGTTGCGTGTGTTGTATGCACAGGTAGCATGTGGTGCGTTAGATGGGGTGGTGGTCCTTCAGTGAAAGCCTGAGAAATGTTAGATGGGGCCGTGGTCCTTCGGTGAAAGCCCAAGAAATGTTAGATGGGGCAGTGGTCCTTCGGCAAAAGCCCAAGAAGATCCTTGTGTTGGGTGTTATTTACGTTGTTGTAACTCCGTATAGAACTTTCCATTACCGAGTAGGCCTTAAGTGGTGATTAGGGTAATGGGCTGGAGTCTATAGTTGTTACCTTTGTCTATATTTTTACTACTTTTCCTTAACTGTGGCATGATATCTGTTAGGATGATATGCATAGTTTCAAGGATGAAAATGTGATCCTAAACACAGCGCGTGTGAATCTGAAGGACGGATACAAGGTCCTGGAGAGATATGTGTTGGGTGTGTTGCTCATAGTGTGTTGGGCATAGTGCATAGATTGCATGATTTAGCTTGTTGGAGCTTGTGAAAGTCGATTTTGATATATGTTCATTGTTGCATATATATATTTGTTATCTTTGGGGCTCGCGCGAGCTGTGTTTTCAAATTATTTTAAGGCTTAAAAGAAAGTTGAAAATTACACATCGTTTTCCTAGCATGTTTAGCTTATATTGCATGTGTTGTCTAGTTTTTACTGAGTTTTGGCTCACGGCGTAGGATTTAAAATGTTTTTCAGGTACCGGTCACACAGGTTAATCCGGGGTTGCTGGAGAGGTGGAAGAGCTATAGTCTTCTATTTTTGCTCGTTTTAAAACATGTATGTTGTAACATGTTTTTTGGCTTTGGGGCCGTGTAATGTAAGCCATTTGGCGATTATATAAAATGCATGTATGTTTTATATTGAGAGTGTATTCTCGGGTTGGGTGTTATCTTGGTTGTTTGTGGGTGTTTCACGTGACCCGTAGATGGGGCGTGACAGATTAAGAGTTTCACGCTTTCATCCCTTACCTTCCTCGGCCACGTAGTACCAATTCTGCGGTTATTTACCTATTTCTTGTATTGTTCGATGTACTTCAGAAAGATTTTTATTTGGGTATGTACTATATAACTCTACGTATTTTGCTTTTTGGCATGTATGGGTATTGTCGTTATTTAATTTTTGCAGCTCTATTAGTTAATTGTCGCTTTAAATGCTTCCGAGATTCGGGGCATCACAGTATGGTATCAGAGCTTAGGTTCAACCCTTACCCACGCGACCGTTGACCTAGGCTTAGACTTTTATGTTGGCCTAACTAAGTTTCAACCTATTTTGGTGATAACAAACCAAAGTTTCTAATTGTGCAAATTGAGTGTGTTCAGAAGACTTTAATGAAACAAGCACAATTGAGAAAACAAAATAGAAGCCATGAAGCATGAAGATCATATTCAAGCAGCTAAGATCCATGGAGCACGTGCAAAACCAAGAAGAAAAAGAAAAAAACTTGAAGGACTTAAAGATTTTTTAAGTGTAAATGCATTAGGGCTTTTGTAAGTTCACATACCATTGGTTATATATGTGAAAGCTCATAGTAGACCTTAGTTTGACCCTAGTTTCTTAATATTTTATGAAAAATTATTTTCAAAGTATAAAATGTGTTTTAAAATGTTTCAAAAAAAGTTTGGCAAAAAATAAGCAAAAAAGTGAGAAGAAAATTGATATACCTCCTATTTTTTGGTCATAACTTTTTGTACAAAATGAATTTTTCTATGAGGTTTGAACCATTGGAAAGTAGACTTCGGGGGCTTCAATTTGAATACAAGAATAACCCTTTTTGGATTTCGAATGAAGGAGTTATGATTGTTTGAAGTCGAAAAAATTGAGCAATCGCGGTCCAATCGACTGATCACTGGATCTACCTGACTGAATGGGCTTGTCCAGTTGACTGAACATGCTATAATTTGAATATTTTTTGCTGCAACGGCTAGTTTGACTATTACCACATTTAGCCCAACGGCTAATTCATGTTTTTGGCCTATAAATAGACCCTTAAGCCTTGAAAAATATATAGCAAAGCCCTCCATCATACTCTCTCATATACATCAAGTTTGTGCTTTAAATTCTTCATTTTTATGAATCATTTTAAAGAGAAAATCTTAGAAATCCTCCATTGCGCTTTTCACTTGTATATCCTTTGGAGTGAATATTAGTATGCTTTATTTGTATTCATTTGCTCGTTGAAGGAGCTGATCTTGTACATCCAATTTGGATTCTACTCTTGTATTCTTGTTGTAACTTGAGAAGGTAATTTTCAAGAGAGGCCACTCCGCTTATTGAAAGAGAGAGAACTTCACCTATAAGGAGGGACTTGAGAAGGGTATATTCTCAAGAGAGGCTGCTCTGCCTACTGAAGGAGTGTGTACTTGAGAAATGGACATTCTCAAGAGAGGCTACTCCGCCTAGACTAAGGAGAGAGACTGCTCCGCCTATTGAAGGAGGGATAGTGAAAATTCTCATAACGATTGGCTTGGGGCAAGAACGTAATCCGTTGCGCCGAACTTTGTAAAAACCTTGGTGTCGTATCTCTAACTTGTTTTACTTTTCATTCTCATTATTATATTGTTATTTATATTTGCATCACACACACTTAAAATCTATACTTGAATCATTCACTATTAAATTTCATACTTGTATTTTAATTTGTAAATCAAGGAAGCTTTGAATCTAGTGATTTCATTTTTCAAACAAAAAGTTTTTTAAACTTGTGAATTAAAATCTAAACTTAAGTTTTAAATCCTCAAACAAAGAAGTTTTAAAATTTTCTTATAAGTGAATTAAAATCTACACTTGTGTTAATATTTGAACAAGATTATTTTTTAAATATTCAATTCACCCCCCTCTTGGGATTGCACATATACTATCATTTTAGACTTTGACTTTTAGACTAGTTAGGACCTTACCCACGCGGAAGTTGTACGAATAGTAGACTTTTGACCAACGTACCCCACCTATAAGTTAGATTCTTTGACTTTTGACCAAAACAATCTTGAACTCTAGTTTATGATGGACTGACAGAGTTCTCTGTTCCTTGACCCAACGGTGTCTACACTGTTGAACTTTAGCCCGTAAAGCTGATCGTATCCTCCAGTTTTTTGTGACACTTCTCTTCCTTTGAGTTGCATAACCTCATAATCATTTACTCTGACTCGTCTACATCTGATAAAATTCATTTTCAACCAAATATCTCATTTCTCATAAGCTTTTGATGATCTGCCTTATCGTGAGAGTAATTTTGTGAATCTTTTCTATGCCTTTGAAAATCCTATCAAGGGGAGTAGTTTTGGATGCTTGAATTGAAGTACGTTAGGCCAACGTAACTTCAAGGCAAATATCTAGTTGGCTACCCATCACTTTGCATTTATTTTTTGAAATCTATGAATTGATCGTTTTTTTTTAATTCCATGTGTATTTTCTTGTAAACCCAAATCTATCATTGTTTCACCTTTGAAATCATGTTCTACAGACCAGTAGTAATATTTGTTAAAGTATATAATTTCGCGAGAAAAGCTAAACTACGTGCATGCTTTTACAACGTTCGATCCATGAAGCAAATCTATCCCTTGCGTTATCGTTTAGGGCTTCTATCGGTAACCAGGCGTAACAAGTTTTGAAAGTCAATCTATTTTCGAAGTCGACTTATGACCTACTACAAATTGGGGAGCAAAATAATACGGCATTCTACGATACTTCATGAGCCTCATCAACAGAAATCCCAATGGATAGAACTAGCCTACCTATTGTCACGCCCCAAACTCCGGTGTCACGTGAAACACCCACAAACAACCAAAATTAGGGTTTTCTTCCTTACCACTATTATTTTATATAATAAGACCATGTTAAGATTGATGTATGAACAAAGAACAATAGGAGAGAGTTGAGAGAGAATTATTCTTATTGTGAAAAGAGAAAGCACCGAAAATTAGGGTTAGCTTCCTTAACACTATTATTATATAATGAGCCAAGTATACTAAAAATACAATTATACCCCTAGCTTAACACTCCCCTCAAGTTGATGCATAGATATTTCTTGTGAGACCCGGACCCGTTTCTTTTTGAGACATGTATATATGATGTGTTTTGCATATATATGTCTGCGATGCATGATTTTAATCGTTTTGATGCATGTTTATGTGTAAATAACATGCGGGGTTGGTTCCCAAGGTTATTGGGAGTTGCCGAGCAATTATCAAAAAAATTTAAAAAAAAAAGATATTTTTGAGATATTTTACTTATAAATATCTTCTTTTAGATATTTTATTCAAAATATCTCCTCCTCTCTCTCTAGCTTTAAAGACTCATCAAACGCTCTGCCTTCTCTCTAACTTCTCGGGGGCCCAGGACTTGATTTTTGATAAACCAAGTGCTGATCCATAGTATAGGCATCGAGGTCTACGCATCCATCCGGAAATACACTCTCAATATACTCACAATATAAACATACATACATTATATATAACTGCCAAAAAGGTTTACATTACACGATTTCAACACCGGAAAAACATGTATACATACATAAAATAGAAAGAACAAAAAAGAAGACTACAGCTCTTCTGCCTCTCCATCCAAACCCGAATCAACCTGCGTGACCGGTACCTGAAGAAAATCAAATCTCACACCGTGAGCCAAACCTCTGCATAAACTAGATAACATATGCAATATAAGCTAAACATGCCAGAAAAATGAGGTGCAGTTTTAGACTCTCTTTTAAGCCTTTAAAATAATTTTCACATGCAAACGGAAAAACGAGGATACAAACCATCTTTTGACTCAATCACAGGAGCCTTGAAAATAGTTGAAAAAGAATTTTTATATCGCAATTCTCACGACTCTTAAAATTAATTTGAAATTGGTTTTATTCGTCCCACAATGTAGTTCATGCAATCCATGTATCCTCTCAGACCGAGAGACCACAACTCCAACAGAACACAGTACAGATGCGTATAACCGGTGTTCACAAGCCGCAACCATAGTTCTAATACTGAGATAAAGATCCGTATATAATCACACATTCTTGGGATAAAACCGTGTACTACGGGGTAAAACCATAGACCACGGGAAAAAACTACAAACCAAACCACGGGGTAAAATCGTAATCTTTACCGTAAGTCACGGGATGAAACCGTCGACCACGGGATTATACCACAGGATAAAATCGTAAATCACGGGATAAGCCCGCACACCACGGAATAAAATCGCATATTACAGGATAAAACTAAACACTACAGGGTAAAACTGAATACTACGGGATAACATCAAACATTGCGAGATAACACGGAATTAAAACATGCATACTAAACCAGGGTTTAAATGCATAAAGTCACGTACTGTCACTATGTTTCGCAAACCACGTCACACACTACACATGCAACTCACACTGCACCTGCAACCCATGCAACATGCATCACATTCATCCATTCCTCATATTCTACATAACCATGCCTATAAAACTTCTGAGTTCTGAAGCATGCAACCATGGTACACGTAACGATACCAAAATTATGTAATTCACTTACATAAATTGTACATAAATAAACAATTATAAATGCACATAACATGTATAACAATACATCACGACGCCACTCATTATATAACCCAATGTCCACTCACAGGGAACAACCATCAACCCACGGAACCAAGCCTAACTCGAAGGTCAACGCTAAATCCCTCAAACCACGAGGTCACAAAAGACCACCTTTTTCCCAAAGGTGCCACGGGCCCAAACACGCCCCACATCCAACCACGACGCACACAACCATGCCCCATCAACCCACATCTAGCCATGCCCGTCATCCCCGAGGACGACACCTAAACGAACGCCCGAAGTCACGACACGACTCCTAAAGCCACAACCCGACCAACCGAACCCCAAAAAGAATCCAAAAGTATTTCAATTGATTAATCCCATAACTAATCAATTGAATACCATTGAAACCCAATCGAAAACCAAGAACCAACCACCAAACTACCAACACAAAACTGCCCAGGTTCAGTCGACTGGACCCTGTCGACTGAACAACACACTAGAATCTCGCTAAAAATGCCTCAAAACACTGTCCAGTCTACTGACCCTCACGGTCCAGTCGACTGAACCCATAGAACCATGATCCAGTCAACTAACCCTCACGGTCCAGTCGACTGAACTCAAGCAAAAACTGGTTCTGAGCTACGGGTTTCAATCTGCAAACCCTGATTCGAAGCCTCCAAACTCCCATCTAACAACCTCGGACATACACATGCCCATGCCTAACACCAAGACCATGAAAGAAACACCTGACACCTAATTCCATCCACAGAAATCGTCGAAAAATAGTTTTTAATCCTAAAAACCCAACTTGAAACAAACTCAGATCTATAGCAATTTAACCGTTAAAAATACATACGATTACACGTAGCACCATTATAAGACATGGGAGTCTAGGATCCTACCTCAGTGAGTTAAAAACTTGACACCTTGAACCACGTGCAAAACTGAGTGTTACCAAAAAAAAATTCTATTCGGATGAACACATAGCCCACCGTGCCAAAAGCAAGGATCTACTGTTGGATCGTTGAAAACTTATCCCCGGGCGCCCGAGAACTTAGAGAGGAGGCAGAGAGAAAAAAAACTTATTGGAGAAGTTTTGAAAATATCTTTTAAAAATATCTAACTCTAAATATTTATAGACCTCCAAAATATCTTTTTGTCTTTGAAAATTTTCAAAATTCGCACCGTAACATCCCACGACCCCGAAAACCTGCTTCGCATACATATCTAACCCCGATCATGCATCAAAAGCATAAAATCATGCTATAACGAAAATACAAAACGCACGTCGAAACATGCCAAAAAAGAAAATAGGTCAGGATTTCACACCTATGACCTAGAAGCTAGCAACAGTTTAACCTCCGACCGATAATAGAATACAAAATCAGATAACTACAACTAACAAAGCTTCTTTGTCACGTTTATTCACCCTATGGCGGTTAATTACCTAAGAAACGATCCCGTCTTGGAGGAAACACTCAACCCTTGTGCATCAACAGGTCAAAGTCAAATGCTAAAAGTTAAAAGGAATGCTATAACCCTTAGAAAATGGAAGGGGACTTCATCACTAGACTACTGAGATTACCTCAAGAACCCGACGACATCTTTATTATAGTAGACCACCTCACCAAGACCGCTCGCTTTCTACTACTTAGACCTCCCTACACGTTGAAGACCTTAAACTGAAAGCATGTCTACAAGATTGTACACTTACGTGAGTTATCAACTTCTATTGCATCTGACTAAGAACCATATCTCACCCTCAGATTGATGGGCAATCCAAATGCACCATTCCGATTGTTGAAGATATGTTGAGAGCCTGCGTAATGGAACTTTTTAAAAGAAGTTGGGAAAAACACTTACCGCTCGTTGAGTTTGCTAATAACGCCCGTTGCCAAACTAGTATTGGTATGCCACCATACGAAATTCTCTACGGCCGACCATACAGATCAACCGTATGTTGGGTAGAAACCAGGGAGACCAGCTCGCTAGGACCGAACATCGTACTCAAGATGACAAAAAAGATCAAGTTAGTTTGACAATGCCTTGTCAACCCATAGAGCCGACAGAAGAGTTATGCTGACCAACGACGAAAATCCTTAGAACTCAGAGTAAGAAACCATATATTTCTCAAGATTCGGCAATTATTCAATTCGAAAGAAAAAGAAAGTGGTCACCTAGATATCTAGGCTCATTCGAAACCCTAGCCAGAGTTTGGAACAGTTGCCTACCATTTTACTCTGCCACCTCAGTTTGCAGATGTTCACAACGTATTCCACATCTCAATGTTGCGAAAGTAGGAACCAAACCCGACCCACACCCTTAATTAGGAAGAGCTCCAGATTGACGAAGACACGACCTTTGAATAATAACTGGTAAAGATCCTCGACCGTCGTGATAGAGTACTCAGAGAAAAAACTTCTCCGCTCGTACGCGTGTTATGGAGACACCGATGGATTGAAAATTTGACTTGAGAACGCGAGGACGCCATGCGAGCAAACTACCCACAGCTTTTCACGAACGAAGGTACGATACGAAATTTTGGGGATGAAATTTATTTTAAGGGGGGTAGATTGTAAGGACCCCGTTTTAAACCATAAAATTAATAACGGTAAATCGATAGGATCTTAGGTCATTGTCACACCCTCACCTCCGAGGCGCGTGGTACCCACTTGATAACTCCTATTCCTTTAACCAAAATCTCTTTAATAAAATTATCTTGAACTTAATTTCTTATAGGTTTTCACTTATTCCAAATTTCAAAATAAACTAAGTCTAATTCTTAAAAATTTTGGCAAAATTTCCTATGTTTTTCGGACTATCTCAAATTTACCTGTCAAACTCAAACTCAAATCACAAGATATATATACTCAGGCACCGCCTGGATTCCAATTCACAACCACAATTTAACTCTATAAAATAAATATTATTCTCCAGCTTATTAATAAACTATCATCTATATTAAAAGAAAATTCTCAAATTACATACAGCATCACAATGTGAATCATCAGAACAAATCCATCAAACCAAGTATATTTGCATGAATAATATCTTAAAAGTCTTTACACTTTACAAAAAAATACATATCTCCATAAAAAAATATATAAAGATCCCGTTCTTCGTTCTTCAAACTTTAGAATGCCTCTGCGCTTCCTCCTTTTATTAGAACCTGAAAAACATTGGGTATATACACCCTGAGCCGAAACTCACAGGATAAAGACTAAAGATAGTACAATGCATGATTTGTGATGTGTTAATGGCATGCTATAATGCAATCATAATTAAATCGTGTTTATAACCCATTCTTTATTCGTCATCTCTTCATCATTTGTTTACTTAATCTTTACCCTTTGTTATTTAATTCATTCACCACATTTTTATTATGTCCACCATTGATTGAAGTTTCACTCTCACCCACAATAAATACTGAGTCTTTTTTATTCCTTTTATTCTATTTCTTGTCTTACACTCTTTCAATTTTTCTTTGTTCCCGTTTTTATTTTCATTCTTTAGGTTCATTACTCAACATTTAGACTTACATCTTTTATAAACTATTCATTTCTCTTTTATTTTCTCATTTTTATTAGGCTCTTTACTCATTCTTTTGTTTCGATTCTCTTCTTTTCTTGACATAAATCACAATTTCTCTTTATCTTTATTTAGTTCTCAATTTCATTTGTATTCTCTTTAATCAGGAACAAAATACCAACTCACCTCTTATCTATTATATAATCATTAACTTTCTTTCTCATTCTTTAATTCTTTTAATTCACATTTCACTTTCTTTCCATTAATCAAAATACTGAACCAACGTCGGGTGCAACTTATAGAAAACCCTCCCTATTCCCCCAATAGGCTATGCGAAACCATTAGGTAATAGATAACTCTATAACTCACCACGACAACTGCCTTTTTCGGTTTCCTTGAGGAACACCGACGAATAGGCAACCCACGCACACCTTTTCGGGGACTAACCCGATGGGTACGGCACCCTACTTGCGTAAGTTTTCGATCTTTCACCGCGGAGTTAATCAAGCCCAACTTAATCATATTCACATCAATCATCCTCGATTCAATATTTGATTAACCATATTAATATTCATTAATAACCGAGAGTCAATCTCCCCAATTTATTTTCACAATAACATATTTCTCAAGTTACCTTCATGGTATCTTTCCATTTCAATATTACCAATCAAAAACCATGTTTCATAATCATGGATTCTCAAACTCTAACAATTGATCTTTAGATTTAACTCATTATTCTAATTTAATATCTCACCATTCGAATCATATAGCTCATTTCTTTATAAAATAAAGATATATTATCGTTTCATCATCTCATTAATTCTTTATGTTAACACTTCCACGTAATTTACCATTCATCCATTTACTCAAAATGTTTCTCACAAAGATTCATTATTATACCAAAAGCTTCACATTTTTCAAGCCAAATTATTCATCCAGGTTATGCTTATCATATTTGAGGTTCAGCATCATACAGTTATTCCATTATGAATGCATTGTCCATATATTATGTGATCATCTCATCTTTTCACCAACACATTCTATAGATTCATGAATTAAACTTAACTAAATTCTCATGTCACGTTGTGTTAGTATCAGATAAAGTCTACTTTGGTAATTTAATTTACCAACCCTACCCTTAATACCAATTTTATCGTGTTCTTAAGTCAGTACATTCAATTCATTCAATTTATATGACGTGTGTACAAATTAACCCAAGTCCATTTCCCAAGAATTTAACATTCTACCCGTACCCACGTCTAATGAACCAAATCAATTTAACAAGGATTTAAGTTGAACAAACTAAGAATTCACTAACATCCATATCATCAATCCCAAGTCAAGTCTTATATCGTTTTAATGGTATCCCATGTTCATCAGAATACACATTCATGGACACCAGGTTCGAATTTATTGGTTAAACAAATTTAAATCATGAATTCATCAAAATCTTTTTTAATGATCCCATTTTCCCCTTCAATGACGCATATTTTCATTTTAATAGTATAACTCCAATAGTTCCAATCAGCATTACCAATCTAATGGCTAAGTTTAGAACAAAGATCCATATCCAAGATTTCAAAGAATGGCTAAGTTTGCAAGTATGTAATCATCAATTCAATATAATAGTAACTTCCAAATTCTAATAATTCATTTTAGCCTTTAAATTTCTCTAGAGAGTACTAATTTTCATAAAATCACCCAAACACCTTTAAAGTTCATACAAACATCTAGAGTTTACCAAATTAAGCTCCAGTTTAATATAATACTATGCTCCTAGGATTTTATGTACTAATTAAATATCAAATCTCACTCTGGTACTTAACATTTCATGTAATCACTTATACAAGTTTAACGCACATAGATATATTCTTCATGTTTCGATTAAAACTTAGAGTTTAATACAATCTATAAAAAATCAACACAAATCATTACATTTCACCACAATTAGTCTAAATCTTACCTCGTGTAGCTTCAATGCTTCGAAATCCACCACCCACGGTTCGGCCATTCCGGGTTCTTGTTCTTGAAATTCCAATTGACTCCTTAGATTATGTAAACCCTTCCCTGGGTGATTTCCATATCCCTCAATTGTAAAATAAAGAACATTGATTAAGCTTTCATAGGAGGAGAAAGAAAATTGCAGAAAAGAAAAAAAGATGCCACAGCGGCGCACAGAGCATGGAGCTTACCTGCAGGCCCATAGGGTCTCCAAGGATGGCTTTGATTGTCACATTTCCACTTGACTTTTCTAAGAATTGCTCCTAATTTCCCACGCCTCGAAACAAAACTACCAGGAATAGAGGAAGAAGACGCTGGCACCAAAACAGGAAAATGCCGTTGCTCCATTTGAGAGAGGTTTCTAGGAACTCTCTTGGGCCTTGTTTGCTCGCCACTAAATTGCTTGATCTCTTCAGGATGCTCTCCCAAGTTCACAATTCTAGGCTTCATGAAAGAAACCAAAAATAAAGAGGAAGAGAAAGTAGGTCGGCGCCGAACTGGGGTTTCGGAACCCTTTGCTACTTGTTTGCCTTCCTTTCTCATAATCCATCTTCTTACTCTCAATACAAGAATCAACCAAGAAAAGAAAAAGAAAGAAGATGGAGTGATTGACGCTAAATCAGGGGGGAAATGGCGTGGGTCTGGGGTTGGTTTTTGAGTGCTTGATTTTGTTTGTTTGCAATTTACCTTTCCTGATTTCTCTAGAACAATCTTCCAAGTTCCAATACCTAAATCAATAAAAGAAACAAAGGAAAAGAGATGCAATGGAATCAAACGGTTCGGCACTGCTAGGAGGGGTAGTTTACTTGCTTTATTCTTCTCTTTTTAATTTTTTTTTCTAATATTCTAGAATCGCCCAAATTAAACCAATACTATAATCTGTTATTACATTTTTACTCCACATTAACCAATTTATCCTCAATTTAATTTAATTTTTTTAGAGTATTCCAATAATACACACATATACATTATTTTATTATTTTAGAAACCCAACTAATTAAGTCACCAATTTTAATTAAATGATAGTAAATTCCGACTAGTTAATTATACTAAAATAATTAATGACAAAATAAGACCGTATCGAGTCGCGACATCCTCCCCTCCTTAGGTTCTGAAGAGATAGAACAGCTTATTGACGAGTACATTGACGCGGACATAGAGCCTTGATTAAGAATTTCACACTTTCATCCCATACCTTTTTCGGCCACGTAGTACCAATTCTGTGATTATCTACCTGTTTCTTGTATTGTTCGATGTATTTTTTAAAAAAATTTATTTGGGCCTGTATTATATAACTCTATGTATTTTGCTTTTTGGCATGTATAGGTATTGTCGTTATTTAATTTTTGTAAACTTATTAGTTAATTGTCGCTCTAGAAGCTCTTGAGGTTCCTTATCAGTGATGGCTATAGGAACCTTCGTGTAGGTCTCCGTTAGAGATGTTGTATAAACCTTTACTTAACATTTCTTGTTGTCGGGTAATTGATCTTCAAAATACGTTAAGTGCGGACGCTAGCTGACATTCTGTACTTTAATTCAAGTAGAGATCTGCTACGCGAATTGAATAGTTATTTGGGGTTCAAATATAGGTGAAGGAAGAGGAGGGCAATGAACAATACCTAAACAATGTCCTTGGAATGAACCTAGTATGATTAGATTACGATAAAGGAGATGTTAAAAAATGGGTAGCCAAACTAGATAAGTGCACTGAAGTTACGTCGGCCTAACGTACTTCAATTCAAGTATCCAAGTCTACTTTCCTGGTAAGAATTTTAAGAGTGTACAAAAGAATTCACAAAAATCACTACAACAGTGTGTAGTTTCATAATTGAGAGAAGATGAACGATGGCAAAGATTTTATCATTGTCGAATGTTCAAAATGAGTAATTAATAAAGAATTGATATCAAGTTCTATGAAAGAAGAATTAGTTCAAGGAGGCTGACTTGAATCAGAGGAGAATCAAATGCAAATATCAGTCATCATTAAGGTGTGAAAACTTGAGGACAAAGGTGTTTCCTAGGATTGAATTTCTGATAGGATTATCGATAAGACTTGGGTGCATGAGGGTTACTGACGAATGACACCTGATGGTACCGTTGAGGAATGAGGATATAAGAAGAAAGGATATACAATGAACTTCAATTAGGTATAAAAGTTGATATAAGGGTTTAGGGTAAATGAGAAAAGAACTTATAAGGATGAAGTTATGGGGTTCTAACGGTAGTTCTCGAAGTGATATCAAAAGCTTCTCCTAGTGCATACTCTCGTCTACCCCCCTTATTACACAAATCTCCGATTTTTGATCTCGATGCTCTTACACGTCCTTCGCATGTAGATTCCCTGTAGCTTTTGAATGTGGTAACGTCCTAACACGACTCGCTATAGGACTTAGACGCAGCAGATTTTAGTTTTTGTAATATATAAATGATAATTATAATTAATATAACGCACCCTACAGAGCTTCTACGCCACAGAACGCATGATTTTCCACAACCCAGGGCCTAAAAGTTCACTAAACCTAAGCTCTGATACCAACTGTGATTCCCCATCCTCCGGGCACGTTGGGACATACATAAGTATAGGTAAGAAAAATATTTTAGCTATTCATTCATATTTAAATATCATAAATATTAAATCATTAAGAGTTTGAATTTGATTAAAAGTACATAACGATTACAGTTTCACCAGAAAATTTAACAAAAATTACAATACGCCCGTGGAAAATGAACAAAAAGAACAAAAGGTAAAAACCTAATTCTTTAGCTAACATTGTCGGGGTCCGTTGGCTCCTGCCACCCACGCTGTTCTTCAATTCTGTCTTCTTCTTCGGGGGCGACTTTCTCAAAGAACTCATCACACTCACCTGTGGCACGAATGCCATGAGCCAATGTGCATAAGCAAATTTTCTAAACCGTCTAACAAACTCACAACAAAATATCTTACAATACATATCGTATAATACCCAGTATAATTTAAGGCTTAAGAGACAGACAATTTAACATTTTCAACAGGGTAAGCATATATAAGAACAATTGTGCAAGTGCGTGATGCAGATGCAATGCAGATGCCCAACTCGACTTGAATCCAGAAATAAAAATAGGAGTTCTACTTTAGGACTTATTTCTATTACTTGTATGGACTTATTATCATTATTGTCACCTCAGGTACTTATTGTCATCGTCGTGATGGGATTTCATGTTATTGCCATCTCAGAGATTTATTGTCAATACCGTGATGGGACTTTATATTATTGCCACATCAGGAACTTATTGTCAATACCGTGATGGGACTTTATAGTGTTACCCACATTAAAAAGTAAGATGCTCGTTTAGTATCTACCTAAGATTTAAATTAAAAGTAGTGACGAACCCATGGTGCCTAAATCTATTTTTTTAAATAAAAACCTCCAATCTCATTTCTAAACATCGCAACTAGGGACGCCCTAGACCCACAACCATTGGACAATGATTCCCAACCCAATTTTAAAGGTACGAAGGACTTTGATAACTCAAGATGCAATGTAGGAATGCCTATGAATGTGCAATATGCCTCTTGTGTACAACTAACCATTGTATGGTGTATAAACATGACATGGCACATGGTACAACTTGCTAAAACATTAAGTGCAAACATGTGAAGCATAATCATAATTTAAACAACATGGACTTGAAACATTGGTATGAGTTCATCTCATCAAAAGTATCATTTTCATATACTAATTACTCACAAAGTTCATATAAGATTCGCACACTCAAGTCTCATAAGTAACACACCATTCAAACACTTAGCCACTTTTAGGTACAAGTTTAATTTGTAGTTTTAAAGTTGCGACAGTGTTTTGAAGTACTTACACATAGATTTAGTATCGGATATATTAACACAAATTAGATAAAAAATATTTCATACAGCTTTCATATTTATCACTAATGCTAGATTCTAAGGCACATGGGTCATTTATTTTATTTAAGTGAAAAAGGTTTAGCAATTTACAGAGAAATATATAGGATTTGAGCTTCTGTTGGCCACTGTTTTGGGGCATCAATTCAAGGGTTATGGCTCTAATTTTTGGTGGGGTTTTGGTTTAAGATGTTCCCTACAAATTTCATGTTTTGAGTTAGAAAAATTTATTTGGAAAAAGTTTGAGAATTTGACCAATTTACAAAAAGGATTCAGTTAGCCTAAAAAGGGTCTGCCAATTGTGTTTTTAACATAGAATTCTCAAAACCTTTGGGGTATCGTCCGAGGGTATTTTGGGCTGATTTTTGCTCAGTAATTATTTTAATATGTTAGCTATATTTTCCATGTTTACCACTTTTGGATTTGGCTTATAAAAAGTTAGGTTTTAAGTCTCACAAAAACGTGTGACAGAGAGGTCGGTCAATCACTGAACATCACTAGTGAGTTAGGAAAGTGTTTTGACTCATCAAAGCTTCATATTTTTGGCTCACTTTTGGTGAACAGAAAGATAAATGTTTCCTCTACAAGTTTTGTGTTTTAACCTAAGCTTAGTTGGCACTATAACTAAGGGTTTTTAGGTCTGAAACGCAGAGTGGTCAAGATCTGAGACTCTTAGGAAAAAATGAGATATCTAGAGTTCTACCCAACGAAATCACTTCAAACCAATATTTTATGAAAGATAACTCAAAAATATAGATCTGAACATAAAAATCACTTTAAGACCATTTTTTTACATTTAGTTATGGTGTTTTAAAGTTGGTGGTAGAAAGTGAGTAAGTTCAGAAAATTAGGCTACTTTGGGTTTTACTTGCTTAGCTTATGCTATGTACATTTTTGACATGTTTTCTTTGCATGCATGTTATAAAATCACATAAACCAAAAGTCCAAAACATGTTTAGGCTATAAAACTCAAAGATATACACATGTAAATACATACAAAGCTTCCTCATATATAAACAGTCCTTAAATCACTCTTACGGCGCATTTTTGACTCATTCTTTGTTTTATTTTGTTAGGGTTTGTTATAGAGATTGATTGAGGGTATCTTGGGGGAGATTATCAGAAGATTTAAGGGAGTTGCTTATCTAATTTGAAGCTCAAATGGGTGAAAGAGATATGGACTTAGTTTTATATCACCTTCTTTGAGCCTTTCTTCCTTTCTCTTCCTTCCTTCTTTCTTCTCTTCTCCTTCTTCTCTCCTAGGACACTTAGATGATTTTTGGAGCCTCTCTCTCTCACTTCTTAGCTGAACCATATGCAGGAGAATGGAGGGGCTTAGGCCTTGTTTTTATAGAAAAATTTAAGTAGAGGGATAATTATTGTGTGTAAGAGAAATTTTAAATTTTCTAAATTATCATTGGTTGCAATGAGGTGGGAGTGGTTTGAGAGAGATATATATCAGTCTTTTACAGGTGGGATTCGGCTGGGCTGTTTGGGGAAACTTAAAAGTCATTTTTTTGCATTATTTTAGGGTTTAAATTATATTTTGGTACATTTTTGTGAATATAAATGCATAAAATATTAATTTTATGTACCTAAACTTACTAAAATCTATTATATTAATGTATTTATAATTAATTTAGTCTTTTCATAATTTATTATAATTTTGATAGCAATTAATCAAATAAGTGTAGACTTTTAAGCTAAATTAAGCTAGTTTGACTACAATTGACTTTTTGACTTATTTATTGTGTAGAGATATTAAATAATTTTTTTTTATTTTTGTTGAGTTACATTATTATATTATTGTGTATGTTACTTGTATAAAAAGTGTTAGGTTAAAATAATACTTAATTTATATATCTTTTTCTCATTTTTAAACTTAAAAAGGTAAAAAATAACTTTTTGGGCACAAGTTCCTAGGTGGTCGGCCATGCAAGGGAATTTTGATCATTTTTGTTGTTATTTTATATTTTATTAATTAATTGTATATAAATATCTAATTTTGGGTATTCATGTGTCAAATTTTAAATTTTTAAGATTTTTTGTTGTACTAAGGACAAAATGGTCATTTTACCTTAGTTATGAAATTTTTTGATTTTTAATTGAATATTTTATGTTGTTTAGTTAATTTAAGCAATTCCAAGACTTTTCTAAGTGTTAGGACCTTGCCTTTGAGTATTTGGTCTCTTTTAGGATTTTCGGATCAAATTAAGGTTTCGAGTTACTTAGGGTTTGTTCCTTGTTCATGTACTGACTTAGGTTCTTATCATTTATTCGACGCTAATACTAAGGTTTGGATTGGATTGCTACACTAGTCGTTACAAATCGGGTTGCTACAACTAGGGTCTGTACTAGGGCTTGTACCGGCGTGTTACACCATTTGTTTAATGAAATAAATTACAATTATTAAAAGGCTAGAATAGAAATCTACATTCAAGCCGTAGACTATAACCTTTGGAAGGTTATTATAAATGGATCCAAAAGACCTACCAAGACTGTTGAAGGGGCAACTATCCCTAATTCTGAGAGTGAATGGAATGAGACTGATATAAGAGAGAGATATAAAAAAATGCTAAGGCTATGAACCATCTATATTGCTCTCTTGATCCAAATAAGTTCAATAAGATCTCCACCTGTGACACTGCTAAAGAGATTTGGAATAGATTTGAGATTACCCATGAGGGAACAAACCAAGTCAATGAATCTATAATAAGCATGCTTGTTCATAGTTATGAATTGTTAACATGAAGCACGACGAAACTAATTTTGAAATGTTCACTAGATTCACAGATATCACTAATGGACTAAAATCTCTTGACAATGTTTACTCTAATATAGAGATAGTGAGATGGATCCTAAAATGCAGGCCTAAGAGTTAGGAAGCTAAAGTCACTACCATTCGAGAAGCAAAGGATCTCACTACTCTTAACTTGGAGGAGCTTTTTGGTTCACTCATGACTCATGAGATGAATATCAAGATGGATGATGAAGATGATAGCAAAAAGAAGAAAAGAATAGCTTAAAAATCTTTCATTCTTGATGATGAATCTGATGAAGACTCCACAAGTGATAAAAATGAAGATCTAGCCCTCATTATAAGAAAGTTCAAAATGTTTCTTAGAAGTAAGGAATAAGGAGGAAAAAGATTCTTCAAGAAACATGAGCACAAAGGAGAGCCCAACAAATTTAAGGGTGAGTCAAGCAACTTTAAGACTGATCACAAGAAAGATGAAATAATTTGTTTGAATGCAAGAAGCCTGAACATATGAAGGCCGAGTGTCCCCAACTCAAGAAGCACTTCAAGAAGAGATTCAAGAAGGGATTCAAGAAGGCAATGTTGGCTGCATGAGGTGAGAGTGAAGATAGCTGCTTAGATGACAAAAAGGAAAAAAATAAAGTTGCTAATCTTTGTCTCATAGCCAAGGAAGACAATGAGGCAAGCAATGGCCCTTTTTTTAGAAGAACTTCCAGTTACATTTAAAGATTTGCATGATAAATTAAGAAAAACGGGTGCTAAGAATGTATTCTTAAAAAGTTTGTCATTTCCTCATCCTGTGAAATTGAAGCTTTAAAGGAAGAAAAATATTTGCTGACAAACCAAGTTTTGTCCTTGAAAAATGAAAATTAAGTTTTAAATAAAAAGATTGAAGATCTTACAAAAATTGTACATAGATTCACCCTTAAAAACAAAAACTTGGTCAAACTTCTCGGAATGCAAAAATGTGTTTTTGGCAAAACTGGACTTGAATACCAACCAAAGAGGAAACAAAAATTTTTGAATAATATTTTTGTTAAAGCATCCTCAAATTATTCAAATGTTACTTGCTTTCATTGTTATGAGCACGGACACACGGTTACATACTGTCCACATAAAAAATCACATGCTTTACTTGTTAAAAGGGTTTTGGTTCCAAAGGGAACACACCCACATAAAATTAACACCAAAGGACTCAAAACAATTTGGGTACCAAAAATCAAAACTTAATTTTCTTTGCAGGTGTGTCTCAAGATCTCATTCAAGGAAGGGATGTAGTATTTTGATAGTGCCTGCTCAAGACACATAACATGTGACAAATCAATATTTGCACTCCTTAAGCCTAAATATGGTAAATCTGTGACAATTGGTGGCAATAGTAAGGGCAAAATCATAAGAATTGATTGTATTGGTAAAATTCATTCATCTTCTATTGAAAATATTTTTCTATTGATGGTTTGAAACATAACCTTCTTAGCATAAGCCAACTTTGTGACAAATGCCACAAGATTATCTTTGACATCCTAAGTGTGTTATTAAAAACTCAATTGACAACAAAATTATTTTTAATTAGGATTGGTATATTAAACACCATGTTTTTAGTATTTAATTTTATTTTAATAAAATTAATTTTTTATTTTATGATAATCTTTATAAGCAATGTATG
>JAOTRH010456085.1:0-29525 GCA_034768845.1 Heliamphora exappendiculata | reverse complement strand
ATATGTCAACAAATTATTGGTTCTTATATTAATTATTAATAAATTTTATTAAGTATAAAAATATATATATCAACAAATTATTTGTTCTTAAATTAATTATTAATTCATTAATCAATGATAATATCATTTAAATATTTCATTTTTGATTTTAGTTATGACTATATATATAAAAAAAATCAAATGTAAACTATAGAAAATCTAAGTACATATATTTTTTTACTATTTTTACAAAGTTAAATTTAAATATTAATTATTAATTACTATTAAATTATGATAATTATAAATATATATAAAGCTGTAGAGATCTTTTTACATTTATATTTTTTATTTGGAATTTCATTTACCTATTTAATTTTTATTTAGATAAATAATATATTTAATTATTAATTTTTTAATTTCCTTAATATGTTTATTATAGAATTTAAGCATTGGTGAGAATTTCTTCATTTTCTAAATTCATTTTCTTCATTTTAATTTCTATCTTTTATCACAATATACATCCCAATTTTATAATATGTAATTTATAAAATTAAAATTTGTTAGTGCTATAAATGATGTAATATCAAAATTATGTGGGTTTTTTATGTAATAACTATTATTTAAAGATATTTAACATAATTAATTGTACAAAGTAGTATTAAAAAATAAAGTAATTTTTTGAAGTTTAGTTGTAAGAAATTATAAATATATGTAAAATTCATACTTATCTTCTATTGATTTTATGTGGAGTGAAATTAGTGTAAAACTGAAATTATTTTGTGATTTCTTAGTCGATGGTGTTACATTCAAATTAAATAATTTTTTGAATTTTTTATCCAAATAAACATGAAAATAACTTTCTCAATATTTTCTTTACATGTACAGTTTATATTATCTTACTTTTTAATAACTCAATTAAAACTCAAAAATTTAATATATTATTAAAATATATTTATTTTATTTCATGGAGACACGAATTAAAATGTTAGAATATTATAATATAGATATACTGAGTTGGTACGAACGCATATAATATAGACCAATTGATACAGTAATACAAAAAATAATAAGATATAAGAATAATAGAAATACTAGGGGAGAATGTATTAATAAAAATATAAATTTATTAAAATTAATTAATTTGATTTGATTTAATTTGGTTTACACTTCCTGTTAAATGCCTGAGTTATTCTTCTCTGATACCATTGAATATGAAACAATGCTCTAAGCTTCCTTTCGTCAAACAAGAGTAACTCTCCGAATCCATTCCTCTACCATTCTGACTCAAGAATGTTGCTTTCAGCCATCATTCTTAGAGATGGAATCTCTAATTCTATGGGTAAAATCGCTTCTATTCTATTAACCAAAGCATACGACGTCGCTCCAGTGAAAGTCTTGTTTGACATTTGGTATCCCAAAAGTGCAAATGGTAGCTTTTCTTGCCAGTCTTTGTTGCCCTCTATCACCTTTTATAGAATCTTCTTCACATTCTTATTTGCAGCTTCCACGGCTCCATTAGTTTGCGACCTGTATGGCAAAGATTTACGGCTGACAATTTGATATTTTTTCAAGAGATCTAAAACTTCTCCTTAAAGGTGAGAATCATTGTCAAAAAAATTTTCGTGCAGAACTCCGTATCGACAGATAAGATTTTTCTTAATGAACCTAGCTACTTGGGAGGCCTTCAGGACTGAGTAAGAGGTAGCTTCAACCCACTTTGTGAAGTGATCGATTGTTACAAGGATAAATTCATATCCATTTGATGCCTTGGGCGTAACTTTTCCTTTCATGTCGATTCCCCAAACTGAAAACGGCCACGGCTGAGGTTCGCGTGGATTTGGCATTTTCGGCATCTCTGAACGAACTGGTGATAGTTCATTTCCATCATCGTCTAAAAGTATTATTGGCGCAGGATCTTCATCATCATCCCACTCTCATCAACTCGTGTCCTTCTTCCGTGTCAACACAGAGTTTATTAACTCCCAGATATCACCTCTTATTCAGTCTCCCCCCAAAGATCACAAACTACGCAGCAAGTCTCCTGATAGCTCTTTGATCTTTCTTGCTGACTCGACTGGGATACTCTCCCTTCTCGATGAAATTCTAAATATCGTGGTACCAGGGCAACCCATCATCGACTTCTTGGGTAGTGACGATATTGCCTATTGTAGGTGTATTTCTTTTCCAAGGGTCTCATCCTTACTTTAGGCAGTATGTCTGTCATTGATGCCAGAGTAGCCAAGGCGTAAGCGAACTTGTTCTGCAACCTTGCGATGTTATCTACCAGCACTTCTATGTGGGGGAGAGAAAAGTTATCCTTAGGACTAGCCCTGTTAAGATATCTGAAGTCGACACATACTCAGATTCTTCCATCCTTCTTTAGGACTGGGACGATGTTAGCAACCCTTGTGATCATGAGAAATCTAATATCTATCTGCTTGGTGAATTCCTCCTTAATCTCGAGGGCCCAGTCCAACGTGATTTTTTTGAGCTTTTGTTTGACGGGTTTAGCATCGGGATAGAGAAGGATTTGATATTTGTATGATGTCAGGATCGATTCTGGGCATATTCTCGTAGGATCATGCAAAAATATCTTTTAAATTCTTTTAATAAAAAGGTTAACTGCTCACATTCTTCCGAAAAGAGCGTAGAACTAACATGAACTATCTGCAGATCCCTTTCATTATTAAGAATTTTTAAAATACTTACAGGTTTAGCTTGCATTTTCTCTTCCTTTTCAACTAAAAATCTTAATTCTTGGGAGATATCCTCATCAAATTTATTAAAATTTTTAGAATCCAAACTAGATATTTGAAGCATAACGAAGTAAGTAAAATCTCAATTCATTTCATTGATTTTAACAAGGGGTTACAATTTTAACCTTGAAATGAAAAGGACTCGGGATGCTAATAGATGCATTCTCGACAGACTTGCCATCATAGGAACCGTTACAAACTCGATTAAAACAGACTCATCAGACTCTAACTCGCTTTCTACATCATGCTTTTGAAAAGACTTAAGGATCAACTCTTTTATATTTTAGTAGCATCCATAATGAGTGTAGTGTAATTTGCGGGCTTGTCAACATCCATCATTAGCGTAGCCTCATCTTCTTCATTGCCCATATGCACTCGGGCCATCTCTTCATCGAAGAAAGAACCCAGATTTCTTTCCTCATAATGAATTGCCCAGTCTGTTAATATCTCTTTAGTGAAGCCCATCTGCTTTATTTCTATTTCTTCCTCACTGTTAGACAATCGGTGGTCGAAAAATGTTTCCAACTTTGGCAACTTTTGATTAGTTGTCTCCTCTATCCATGGTTCGAAAAACCCATAGTAAGAGAAATCATCCACTTCCTTGATACAACATCCATTCAATGTCGGCTCGTACTTTTCCATCTTTGATTTTTTTAACTTTAGCTTGTACCCCACTCCGTATCCATGGCGAATGTGGTGCACGAGAATTGGTTCCGAGACTCCTTGTAGTTGTTTGCTTAGCTCCATTCCCAGAAAGTAGGACATTCCTTTCATCATTGCCATCACCTTCTGAATTGCGTAGTTCTCTTCCTCGTTCATCAAGACTTGAATGGCCTTAGTCCCATCAAAGTTGAACCCCATTTAGAAGAAGGTCTTCGTTCCTGTGTTGGATCTCAAGGAGCAAAGTAGTGTCACTGAGCAAAGTTGGCAAGCTAGTTTCTCCCTGAATGGTGATAGTTACCCCTTCCTTAATCAGCTTCACTTTCTGGTGTAGGGTTAAATTTCTCCTCCACAAATTCTCTCTCACGCATTGCCTTCTTTCCCTATTCAAAAGGTAAAACAAAAACTAAAAATAAAATGATAATTCATAATCTTTAAAACTTTGAACTTAGCAAAAAACTTGGGACTTCTCTAACTTGTAGGGACCCAGTCCCTTTTAATTTGAAAAGATTAGTTAAACCTTATTGTGAAGTTTGCGGTGGAAAATGATTAAATATTTAATTGCGTGAAAGAATTAAAATTTAATCATATTAATGATTGTTGATAATAAGTATATGCTTGATAATATATGAAAATAATTATCGTGTGTTGATTGAATGAGCTGTGAGGCGTTATAATAAAATTTGGGTTTATGTGCACATTTTCTTTTCTTGGAGTGCTGTCTAGAGATAGACGAATCGATCGGTCTGTGACGGAGCGTCAGCTACCACATTGGCCTTACCCAAGTGATACTGTAGATCAAAATCGTAATCGCCCAAGAACTCCATCCATCTCCTCTAACGTAAATTCAAGTCCTTCTGCAAAAATAAGTACTTCAAACTCTTGTGATCCGAGAACACTTCAAAGCATTTGCCGTATAAGTAGTGTCTCCAAGTCTTTAGAGCAAAGACTACCACCAAGAGCTCCAAATCATGTGTGGGGTAGTTCTTTTCATGAATCTTCAACTATTTATATCCAAAGGCAACTACCTTGCCATATTGCATCAACACGCAAGCCAACCCTTCGTGCGACGCATCGCAATAAATGGCATAGTCGAGCTCTTTTTTTGGTACGATCAGAATAAGTGAGCTGGTCAACCTTGTCTTTAATGTCTGAAAGGCGAGCTCACAACTATCATTCCATATGAACTTGATTCCCTTCCTCATAAGACGCATCATAGGTGCCGCAAGCCTAGAGAAGTCCTTCACGAACCAACAGTAGTAGCCCATCAACCCAAAAAACTCCAAATCTCGAATACGTTCTTCGGCCTCTCCCATTGCATCATGACTTCTATTTTAGAAGAATCCACTGCCACTCCATTTTCTAAAATCACATGTCCTAAAAACTTCACCTCAGGTAACCAAAACTCACATTTATCAAACTTGGCATATAACTGATGTTCCCATAACAACCATAGGTCAATTCGAAGATGCTTCTCATGCGCCTCCTCCGATGGTGAACAAATCAAAATATCCTCTACAAACACCACCACGAATCGATTAAGGTAGGGGTGAAAGAAACGGTTCATAAGGTCCATGAACATAACTGGTGCGCTAGTCAGTCCAAATGGCATGACTAGAAACTCAAAATGCCCATAATAGGTACGAAAGGTCGTCTTCAGGATGTCCTCCTCTCTAACTCGCAACTTATGATAACCCAATCTCAAATCTATATTGGAGAAGCACATGAACCCTTCAATTGATCAAACAAGTCGTCGAAACGAGGCTTAGGGTACTTGTTTTTAACGGTTGCGTGGTTCAACTTACGATAATCTATGCGAAGGCATAACGTTCCATCTTTCTTATTCACAAACAACGCTAGAGCTCCCCAAGGAGACACACTATGGCAGATAAAACCCTTGTCCAACAACTCCTGGACATGCACCTTCAACTCTAGCAACTCGACCAGTGCAAAACAATACGAATGCATAGAAATGGGGGCGGTCCTCGAAATGAGGTCTACGAAAAACTCAATTTTTTGTTATGGCAGAAGCTCAAATAAGCCGTCTGGGACCACGTCTGAGAACTCACAGACAACGGGATGAAGCTCTCCTCGAGTATAATCAATCTCGCTTATTGACAATGTAGAGAAAAAGGTGGTTAAGGCTATCAGGGCTTCGTGAACTAAGAGGTTTAGACCTTAAATCGTAAATCCAGTCACCCACAAAAAAGGAATCTCCCTCTGGTGTGCAAACAAATGCTCATCGCCGATCGTAATCGATGAAGGTGCCAAAGGTGGTTAACCAATCCATCCCTAGTATGATATCGAACAAAGTCATATCGAGCATGATGAAATCAAATACTAAGTAGTGGTCGACAATCTCCATCTCATAGGCTCTACAGACATGTCTCAATACGGTAGTCTCGCCAATCGGTGTATCCATACATAAAGCGCTACCCAAAACATTTACCTCTAACTCCAATGCAAATGCAAATGTAGATGAGATGAATGAATGCGATGCTTCAGTGTCAACGAGACCACAGGCCTATGAACAGTACACTAAGAAGGTACCTCGGATGATCGATGGACTAGCTGTGGCGTCTGGCGCGACAGGTGCCACTGATGTAATAGGCTCAACAAAGGCATACACTCGCCCATATTTCCCTTGATTCAGCCCACTGCTCCCCTAGCTCTCGGCTACCTCACTGACTGAGCTGAGGTAGCTCTTCTTGTTGTCCTTACCGACTGTACTCCCGATTGCTGCTGCGACTGGCCATAGCCCTGTCGTCCCTATGATGCCTGCACCTCGTGTGCTCTAGAAGCACCTTGACCACTCTCTTCCTGAGGGCAATCTCAACATATGTGACCCACCTGGCCACACTAAAAACATGAAAATGGGGTCTTCACATGAGCCTGATTCTACTACTACTGTCTCTTCTATGTGCAATCTCCAGCACGGTGCCCCGACTGCTTGCATGTGTAACACAGCAACTCCTGACATTCAGAACATCCAGATGATGTAATGGACGGTGCGGTGCCTACCATGGCTATGGCTAGGATCTCATGAGGTAGGAACTCGGTCCTCCAAACTTTTACCTTTTTTGTTGGCATCCCTCTTACTGCGCACTAGAAACCCTATAATGTGACTTACTCTCTCAGATCTTACGGCTCTCTGCCATAGCATTCTCAACTTGGATAGCGACCTCCGCTAACTCAGTGTAGACCTAAAACCCTAACGCCGCAATCCTATCCTTGATCGAGGGTCGAAGACCCCAGTCAAACTATTTGGTGTTAAACTCTTCCGTTTCCATCATCTCAGGTGCAAACCGTGACAGATCATACTAGACCACGGTAACATTTTCTTGAATAAGGGGGAGAGAAACTCCTCCTGATACGCATCTTTTGACGACCCCTAAAAATACTTTTCCAAAAAGACCCTAGTAAAAGTGGTCTACGTGCCATCCACGGTGGTTTTAGAAAACTTCCACCATTCTCTCGCGTCTCCCCGAAGTTGAAATGCCGTCAACTTTACCTGCAACTCATCCTTTACGATCTCTAGGGTGTCGAAGATCATTGTGGTTACTCTAACCACTCAATAAAAACTTTGGGGTACGGCTCTACAAAAAAAGTTGGAGGATCCAACTGTTAAAATTCTCTCATTGCTACTGTGGCCCTTGGCTCGGGAGCTCTTGCTCCAACCCTAGCCACCTTAGCCAAAGCTCTCATCGTAGTGAGCATCTTCTGAACAACATCAACACCGCCTGCCTATTCCTACGGGACATGCACGTACCCTTCTTTCGGAACCTAGGCATATGCACGACCTCGGTCTCTACCTCGTCTTGGCAATGTCGCTATATGTATAGAAAAGAACAATTAATGATATCAATAACAAGGCTTACAACAACTCATCTCTCACAGATGACACCGTCCCTCAACAAGATGCCACATAACACGTATTATCGCATCAACACACCTTATACAACACATAACAAGAAGAACTAATTAAAATGACACGTCAATCTGAGTAACTCGTTTGGATTTCTCGTTAGAACAGACATTGGCCAAATGCCTTTCTAATTCGAACTCCAAACTAGTCGACCAGTCGCCTAAGGAAAAATCACATCATCCTAAGAATTCAACCTCCATGCCCAAATACCACATAGCATGCAAATGTCAAGTAATGTTTAAGATATCTCATGCAAATACACTAACACATGAATGTCATACATCAATGCAAGCACTTATGCAATGGATCAACAACTCCCACGGAGTATTTGAACCTAGAGCTTTGATACCAATATATAATATCCCGATTTTCATAGCAATATAACTCCGTGTAATTTAGTGAAGAAAAAACTCGATTTAAGATATCCAACACAAAGGAACTTGTAAAGAAAATACTTTATGAAAAGAAGCCAAACTTTTCCTTTTCTCATCAAGATAAGGGTAAAAATGGTCAATTTTGTTTATAAATAACTCCCTAAAATAGTCCATTTATACCCCCAAAGAATACCCCCAAAGATGCCTAGCAAAAACCATTTTTAAAACGAATTTTCAAAAATGTGCCACCTAGCAGAATCCGCTCAAGCAGGTTTATCTCCGCTCGAGTGGTGAGGTACCCGAGAGCAACTGTTTAAACCCTAAAAAAAATTTTAAGTGTTGAAAAGTTACCCATTTTTTCCATCCTTTAAATATGATTTTTGATAAGTAAAAATTGTGAAGTAAAACAAATACGTGGTAATAAAATAACCGCTTTTGACCCAAAAACTCGGAGTTAAACTTTTAAAATCATGATATTTTCATTCAAAACTAAGGGACTCAATCTACAAAACGAGCTCAACGCCCTCACATGCATACAAATCATGAATTCATGGCCTTAAGGCCTTACAGCACGGGTTACTCCGAGCCAAATATATTGATCCAAATATTCAAAATAAGAATTACATTTATAATTTCATATCTCAAAAGATGCTATCAATGAATATGTAATTCCATCAAACAACTCAAAAAGGGTCTCACGATCATCCATATTACTTCAACACCTTCTTCCTGTTATCACTTGAAATGCTGTTGAACAGCATTAGCCAAGTCTCATAAGAAATAGACTAACAATGAATATATATATATATATATAATACATACGAGGATGGTTATGCAAAAGCAATATATAGTTTTCTCCTAAAACCAATTCTGTTTCCACATATCACCCCATCGTTTCCCAACAAACCCAAAGTTTGCCAAATTCCATAGTTTATTCACATAATTCCTTTATGGCTTGCCAACCCAAATCATTTGTTGATTTAACTAAGTACCAAAGTCGGACGACGCATATAGATCTAAGCATATTTATCACCACCGGGCCACGCGAGGCTTATTGAATAATTACCTATTTTATAGCCCGACACAGAGAGCACACATTTTTTATTTCTTTCGAAAATATCAATGGATAGGCCGCCCAAGAGCACATTTTTACGATGATTAACTCGAAAGAAGGGCCTACCTTACATTGCACAAGTTTTCGACTTTTCATTGAGAAGCTACTCGAGCCCAAACTTAGTAATTTAATTGAATCACACGGTACTTTAATTATATCATTTTCATTAACAATCAATACGAGCCCAATCCATCAATCCGGTTTCTCTCGCCAAACCCCACACCATGATGATTCCAATCTCAACCATCACATATGTTTTCATAATTTGTACATTCGAATACAAAGGTTTAAAAATCCCCAAAGTTAGCAGTTCATATGATTCATATCCAACAATTTACTGATTTTATGCAAAAACCCCCCAATTCAACACCCACTATCTTCACATATCATACAACTCATGAAATATACATGCGATAGATTAATACAACCCCAATTTGTCCTAAATTTTTATCAATTTCAACATTTGGATTCCTTAACCCCGAAAGCCCTAATTTTCATGGTTTTGACTCACATCTAAAATCCTAACCCATCATTTTCAAACCTAATCATATCCAATAACAAGAAAATAGAATCATCTTAAACCATCCACAAATCGAAGATTTCACAGGCTTTAACATCAAACTCTAACTTAGGGTTTTAAAAACACAATTTTCATGCTTTCATACATATATTTTTAAATACACAACTCATATCACATAGGGTGATTATAGATCTTACCTTTTTGTATGCACAAAATACAAGAATGGAGTCCTAGTAAGCTCCAATCACAAATATCTCCAACCAATGAATGAAGATGAAGCTTTCAACGTCAAGCTCAAACCTCCAATGGGTGCTCAACTAATAGGAAAGCAAGGGATCTACTCAAGAGGAGCAAAGAGAGCTCCAAGAACTCTCCAAGCTCAACCCTAGGTCTCAACTTCTGTTCTAGAGAGGGAGGGATGAAAGAATTGACAAGAAAGTGTTTTAAACCGCAACTTAAAGTCTGCTAGTCGACCGTTCGCTCGAGCGGACCTGGGACAGCACGAGCGGTCCCCGCTAACTCGATTTTTAAAAACTCTCTACCACTAGTTCGCTTAAGCGGAACCCTAACTGCTCGAGCGGTCAACGCTAAAAAGGACCTTGAACAAAAGATGTGTATATACATTGAATCATAAGCTAAACACCTCAATTGTTCTCATGAACCACCAAACATACAATTATTTTTAGCGAACATTATCATACTTAAGTTTTAATTTTTTTGCAAAATTAAATTTTTAATTATTTTTTACCGAGAATATCAGAACATGGGTTTATTAATCCATACAAATAAATAGGGATCAGGTACCTACATAATATTACAATGTATCCCTATATTATATGTAACTTTAAGTGGATTAACTGGCCTAGTCAAGTTTATTTTGGATTTAAATTGATTTATTTTAATCATTGGAGCTATTTCTTTTATTATTTTTTATGTATAAATTATTCATATAAAAAATTAAATCGATATGTTATTTTTGAATGTCTAAATAAATTATATTTGTACTAAGAAATGAATAGTGACGTTCATTTATCGTTTATTTTTTTAACACAAATATAATTAGTTAATACACTTAATGATATTCGTGCAATTTAATTTTTTACATCAATGATCTATACACTAAAAAATATAAAATAAATTACTCAAATAATTAAAATTAGTTTATTTTAAATCCAAAATTGGCCAAACTTAGACTGGAGACAATCTCCTTCCTTTATAAAGATGTGGGGATAAAAACCTGTGGTGTACAAATGCTTCAAACTGGTAGCTAGAGTTGATACCTATATTTCACAGGCCAATAAATGGTAGACATTTGTTTAGTTAAATTAACACAAATTTAATTAAACAAATTTAGTACTATGTAATAAAAAAAAATATGAAAAAGATAATGCACGAATTAATATTGAATTGATTAAAAAATAAATGAATCCAATTCTCTATGATTTATATATCATAAAACAATAGTGAATTTCTAATTCAAATTCTGACGGGAAAAAAAAAGTTGCAATACAACCGGTTGTTATAATTTATTGTTGAATTGAATTAGTTTATGACATCTTAAAAAATTCAAATTTGAAAAAGACTGAAGAAAAGGGCTTGATCGAGAGCTTGATAACGTAATCTCAAATAAAAATAAAATAATCTCTTGGCCAAAGAATTTTAATTATATTATTTAGTGTAAGAACTTATAGATGAATCGAGACTTGATAAAAGAAAAGAAAAGAACAAAGCTTGGAAATTCTCTTGTCCAAGGCCCTCTTTCAAAAAAATAGAATCCTCTATTTTTAAGCTCAAGAAAGGATTATTAATTTTATACCAATCCTCAATTTCATTCCTTTAATTGTGAATCAAGAGAAAATATCTGGCTTGAGTAGTAACGAATTTTAATTTAAACTGGTATTTTAGTCTAGTTTGGCAACTTAACTTTAAAGTAGGTTTTTTGCCTAAAATTACTTTAAGTTAAATAAGCAAAAAATTTGTTTGTTGAATCGTAAGAATAATTTTAAGTCAAAAAATAATAAGACAAAAATTTTTAATTTAAAGTTACTTTAAGTCAAAAGGCAAAAAAATAAAAAAATTTTAGTTAAAAAGAAATTGTTATAATGTTTTAAATTTTATTGTTATGTAATTATATATTCAATATAGATCTTGCTTGACAGATTTTGACAAATAAAATTTAAAAATATAATTTTTATGAAAAACGAATGTATATAATAAAAGTTATAATATTTCTAAAAAACATATAAAAGTATCTTATGTAAAAAATAAAAAGGTTAAAAGACTGAAAGCCAATAAGCAAAAAAACGAGTCGAGGTTAAGAAACGATACTTAAATGACTTTTTAACTTTAAAAAAATAAAAAAATCTATAGCATCCCGACGTTTCTTATGCCAACGATATTGTCTGTTTTGGACAAAATTCTCGTGGTTTTAATTTTTCAAAGAGGTCGCTTATCTTTGCATTACTCATGTCAAAGCACGCTTAACTGCGAAATTTCTGTTAGGGTCTCTACCATTTGAAAAAAAATCTCGTTAAATGTAAGGGTCAAAACTTTTTCCTTTATACCTCAAAAATTCTCTCTATTTTCGATGTAAAGTACCAAAATATCACAATATCAATTTAAAACTAATTACTAAACAAGGTCTAAAAATAATTTTTTAAATTAACTTTCAATCAATATTTTCTCACATGAACAACACATATCATTACATATTTTTCTATAAGAGATGTTTAGAAAATTTACTACTAATAATTTTTAATTTTAATTTTTTAATTATTAATTTTAATTATAAATTATAATTTTTTAAATATTTATAATTTTTATTATAAATTATAATTATTTTTTTATATTTTAATTATAAATTTAAATTTTTATTAAATACTCGTAATTCATTTCATAAAATGACAAACACTATTATTATTAGGTTCGAATAATCAAAAACTTGGCGCAGGTTCCAAAAATGATTTGTTCAGTTTCTACGGATATGATCCATAACTATATTTTGTACAATGATTAAATTGCTTCACATCTTAGGTTCTATAAATTGCCTTGATTTTAAGAGTCAGACTGCGTACTTGCTTTCCAGCATTAAAGATGAATTTTAAAATTAATTTTTTAATTTCACACTCACATAAATAAATTATTAGAATCTTTTGCTATGATTTTTTTTTATTTTTTTTTATAATGCATCATTTAATGATCATAAAATTATTTTATAATTTTTGTGCGGTACAAATTTTTGTGAAAGAAGTTTTTTATCAAAATTTTTTTATCTTTTAGATGATTTATTTAGGAGTGCCCATAAATTGATTGGATTCGCCCAATCGTCCAATTCAATATAACTACTATAACAATGAATAGTTTTGAGTGTAATGTGATTGAGTAATAGTTCTTTTAAATTTCTTTTCTCGATGATGATCGAATTACAAATTTTAAGTATAGCTACTCGTCGAACTCATGCCCATCAACAAATGATTAATTTTATAAATTTTTTCATTTATTATAAGATTAAATTGTTTATTATTTTAATATTTTTATATAAAAATTATATAATTTAGATTTGTGCGTGGTTTAATTAATAAATTAATAATCTTATGAGTTTTAGATTTATTAAAGATGATACTTGATAGATTGAGAAGTGAGAAGTTGTCTCGCCTCACCTGTTTCGACTTTCAAATAAAATTTTAATTTTTAATTTTTTTGTAAACTTGATAATTGATTTAACTTTTAAGTAACAATAACATAACTCCATTTTAATTATGGGCGACGGTTTTGAGTTTTTGCCCTAAAATTTTTAAATTTTATTTTATAATGCATAACATAATTATAATGGGTATATAATCGGGTTATATATGTGTTTTTAATGTGTTACAGGTTTGTGTCGTGTTCGGATTGATACAAAAACTAAACGTGTTAGATGGGTCATTTTCAGGTTACACGGGTTCAATACTAACTCAACCTATTTATTAAATGTGTTATCGGATCGTATCATTTTTTAATTTCGTATCAAAATAGTCGACTCTAACTTCGTATAAGGTTCGAATCGTGTTAATATATCATATTAGAAATTCTCACCCTTAGTTTAAAGTAACTTAAAACTACATTATATGACCTTTTAATTAAATTTAATAAATAAATACAAAACTTAACTAAATAAACAAAAAGAAAAGTGTGAAAAATGAAATTAACAACAAAATCTTATTTATCGAGACAATTTTTTTGAAGTAATTTTTGATGTAATTAAAAAGGAAAACAAGATAAAGAAAAACTCATTCAAGCGGAGGAATTTTTTTGAAAAATTTAAATTTAAAATTTATTTTTCTTAATTAATAAAATAAATATCATTTCTAAATTATTAAATATTCTGATAAATAGATAAGCGGTAAAATTTGCAACCTCCTTATGAATCAAAATTATACTTTGCTCCACTCATCCACTACTGTTTTGAATCTTTAGTCGTCAGTTTTGATACCACTTGTTGGGATTTAATTATCAATTTTCGCACACAAAAAGAAGTACATTCATGCACACACAAAAAAAAAATCACGCGACATATGTGGTTCGGCACAACCTGCCTGCGCTCACGAATGAAAGGAATAATCCATTATAATCGTAGAATGTACAACCATGAGATTAGAAACACTCCAAAATATGACACCCATAACCCAATACTTGAAATAAAATCCTATTTTTCCGTCAAGAGTCACCCTGGTGTTCCATGTATATTTTTGCCTCTCTACATCTCTACCTTTTTTATTCAACTCTCTACAACAAAATACTATGATTATAAGGTTCTATTTATACACAAATCTAAAATTCTAACCCCATAAATTATAAAATCTTACACATATTAAATTTATTATTGATGGGATAGAGAAGATGAAGGCGGTTACTTATGTTTCGACAACAAAAAGCCTCATGTATAATATATTTTGTATTAGACCCGACATCTGTTTTGCTGTTGACACGACTAACAGATATTAGTCTAATCTAAGATAGGAGCATTGGACATCGTTAAAACATATAATCAAGTACCTTAAAAGGACTGTAGATTATATGTTGGTTATCAGGCAGACAGTCTAGTACCTCTAGGATACATAGACTTGGATTTTCAATCAAATAAGAATTCTTAAAAATTTATCTCGAGATATGTGTTTACCTTGGAAGGTGAAAAACTTTGAGAGTAACTATCACTTGATACGAAAGATAGTACATAGAGGTGATGTTGCTGTGACCAAGATTGCATCGACGGATAACCTTACAGATCCTTTCACAAAGAGCCTACCGACTAAGACTTTTGATAGTCATGTAGAGGGCATGAGAGTCAGATGTATGACGTCATAATTTTGAGTATAAGTGGGAGATTGCCAAGATTGTATACTAAAAATTATATTTTTTGGTTTTAGTATTTAATTTTATTTATTAATAAAATTATTTTTCTATCATATGAGAATCATAATGAACAATATATGCAGCTTCATTATTTATTTAATGTTATACATGGGTATCTTTTATTTTGCGCAGTATTTAATATGCTGTGTAGAGTTCAGTTTACACACGGAAGACTAGATTATCGGTTATTACAGAATATAAGTTTTTTATTACGACTTATATGAAATTGGATACACCATCGATATAGATATAGCGCTGAGTTTTTGAAAATATGTCTTGATTTCGGAGAATAGATAATAGCGTTGCCTATTGTTTCGATTTGCTGTGCTAGTACAGTGTATTGAACATGACCACGTTTGGGTAATTAATTTTATACTGTTATATAAATTAATTCACACACCATGGTTATTATGAGTGCTTATACTCTTAATTTCGAAATAATTAATTATTTATGTATATTTAATATTCGTTAGTTTAATTCATTAAAGGGTGCGATCTTTTACAGGTCTATAATCCCGGTGAGTTGGGTAACGATATTAATTATATGGTGAATATTAATTATTAATAGAATTTATGTTCCAAAAGATCGAGATTGACGATACTTCCTTAAGAAAATTTTCAAGTTTTGACCAAGCCAAACCCTGTAGGTAGATTTTATAATTTTGTAGTCAAATAAGTTAAGCGGAATGGTTTAAATTTTTTTCAAAAAAGACGATTAAATACAATTGTCAGTAATTTAATTTAATCGGCGGGTATCTGTAATTTTAACGTGGAGAGAATAATTAAGCATTTAGTAACAGGAGCTTGAATACTACGATTTTGAGAATAAGGCTGTGAGTACAATTATAATTCTTTAGTGGAATGAATTATAATTTATATTTTTATGAAATTGCGTCTAGGTTAAGGCAGAATTTTATAATTACATTAGAAGTTCATGTTTTATTTTACTCCACATGTCCCTATTGTAGCCTATTTATATGCTGTTATAAAACTTAGCTGCCATATATTTTATATAACGTTCTAAAGTTTTCATGTCTTGTGAATCCAAAAAACAAGCGACTTGAAAAGTTTTAAAGAACACAATAGACTAAAATTCACACTTTGTTCGTATTTTGTATTTGGGAATACAGTAAAATGTTTCTATCGGAGATTTAACTAGAAGTCAAAAATCGCAGTAGATTGTTGACTAGAAATCATTGTAGCAACCGAAATAATTCAACCAACTTTCGAAAGGTAAAATCTTAAAATTAATTTTGAAAGTATTATTGAGTTTTATATTTTGATTGTACGATATCAAAAGTGTTAGCCCAATGGCTTTTTTATTTTGATTTTGATGATTTTCATAATTTATTTTCTAAGAATAAATGGCTTTAACAGAATAAAATTTTTATATTTTTAAAATAAAAGTATTAACGCATTTGGAACAAATGATTTGACACTTTAGCCAAAAGAAATGACTTATCTCTCAAAAGGATTAAAATACTTAAGTATTCTTGCAGGAGAATATTTTGTGTTAAACTCAATTGAAAAATAAGTCAAGCACTTTTAAGGTAAAGTATATTTAAAACATATCTAGTGTGTCAACCCCTTTGAACAAATATTTGACACCATAGTAGTTTCATGAAGTAAATTTTTTATGTATCAAAGTTAGTGTCGACACAAACAAATTTTGTGTCAATACAAAAGAGACGTAGCTCTCAGAACTCAAAATGAGTCGACGCAAATAAGTTTTGTGTCGACACAAAAGTGTTTCTCACTTTTGGTATTCAAAATTTTGGGTCGACACAAATGAAAATCGTGTTGACACAAAAGAATCGAGGCCACCTACAACATTTGAGGTGTCGACACCAATTGAAGATGAGTCGACACAAAAGTCCCGAGAATGCCTGAAGAATTTGTGGTGTGGACACCAGAGACCTCAATTGTCGACACAAATATACCGAGACTTCCTGTAGAATTTAGTGTCAACACCAAAGAAGACATGAGTCGACACAAAGTGCCTCCTCTGGATGCCAAAGTTTTAAACGAGTTGAACACCAAATTCAAATGTGTCGACACCATGATGTTGGTAAGGTAGAGTGCAGAAATTGGGTCGACCCCTCAAAAAATTTGTGTCGATCCAACTACTTAAAGCATTCAGCCCAGACAATTTGTGTTGACACCAAAAGTTTTTGTGTCGACACCGGCGACAAAAATTCAAATTTGTGACAGAACTCAACGGTTGAATTTTTGACATTTATTACTCCCACCTACCTCCAACGGTCATGAATACACAAGAGTTTATATAATGAGTAACTTTTTAGCATTTACTCTAACTGGAGACTTACATTTACTGTTCTATTTTTTGAATCAAACTCAGAATTCTCAACCCTTATTTATTGCTGAATCTTCAGCTCTTGTTCCTCATCTTTCTTTACTTTCTCATTAATTATAAATCTTTTCTATAAAGAAAATGAGTGTTCTTCTTTAATACTCATCATTTATTGTATTCAAGAGTGAGTCACCCTTTATCTTTTGAGTGCGTGAGTAAATCTCATCAAAAAAGAGTTCAAGAGAGATTAGAAGAAAACAGAGACTTGTTTTCATAAAAATTTTTTGAAGCTATTTTAGGCTTGTAAATGTGCCCGTAAACATTCAGTTTACTCAAGCGAAGTCTTGAAACTGTAAATGCTTGGAATGCACCCGTAAAGTATTCTAGATAGTGAAAATACTCAAGGGATAACTTGAGAAGTGGATGTAGGTTTGTAAGAAACCGAACCACTATAAATATTTGGTGTTCGGTTTAATCTCTCGATCCCTAACCTCTTTAATATTTGTATTATTTTAATTATTGATTAAATTACTATATTTTTTGTTTTATTAAAAGATTTTCAAAATTTTTTTTAAAATTGTTATTTATTTTTTAAAGATCCAATTCACTCCCCATCTTGGGTTGCCTAGAAGTAATAAAAAATTTTAATCTGAAGTCAGTTTCGACATTTGCATGTGCAATTATTTTTTAATTAAAATCATAAACATAATATTAAAATTTTGACAGTTAGCCTATAACAAATACATAATCTCATTTTAAAACACCAAATGAGAACATTATTCAATACATGTTCTTATTTGTAGTCAGATCATACCTGAACTATTTCTTGGGTAAATTCTCCTATTTATGACCCATTTTATCATTTGAATGTATGTTCCTATTTTAAATCATCCCATATTAGATTCATTTTGAATACATTTTGACTCATGTTTCCATTTGAATACAAGTACTTATTTTAAAGTAATTAATATATGAGAATATTATTCAATATATGTTATCACTATTCGATTTTGAATTTTCGATCGAGTGAAAGGCTTTTATGCCATGGAATGTAGTGTTTTGGAGAACTTACTCTTTATCGTCATTGCTGTCAAATCGTTATTCGGACTCTAATTTTTTATTCAAATCGATTGACGAAAAATTTGTATATTTCAAATCAACACATATTCTCATTTTATTTCGTAATTTTTTCGCCACATTTTCATAATAGAACATTCACTTCGATACTGGGTTCTATGTACTAAGCAAAAATCAAAGAGTCGTTATGGTTTGTTTGGGTGGTGCGGTATAAAAAAACCAAATGACAAAAAATGACATTTTGGGACTTTTAACTTAGATTAAGACTTTCAAAAATAAAAGATATAGAATACAACTTAACTATAAAAAAACTCCTAAAAATAGGACTTTGGGTCAAATCACCTTTGTTTTAATCTATGAAAAAAATAAATAATTGAATTAGATTGAACGAAATAAGTTTTTTGTTTTAAGAGTAAACAATTAATACAATTGTATTGAACTATAAACATCCAATATGATGGATTGGGTATTACATGTAGCCTAATAGTTTTCAGAATGTTAATTCAATTCAATCCAATCTGAACTCCAAATTCCAAATATGACCTAATAGTCTTAGGATTGAATATCTATTACAGTGTGCATCCCTTTTTTTTAATCCACTCCCATATTTATTTGTTTGTAGATTACAAAACAATAATTTAGTTGTATAGAATACATAGACAATAATTATCAGTTCGAATGCTCTAAATATTGTTCGTTTCTCCCTCGTGAATCAAATGCTTACATAATTTTTTAAAATTTATATTAAATGATGAAAATCTCCATTTATTAAAATAATAGATGAATAATAATTTTAAATCACTGATTTTAAAATTCTGTTAAATGTGTGATTCTATCAACCATATATACTAAAAATAACACAACTGTGTATATCTATGTATGAATACATCAACGTGTTATCAAGGGCAAAAATGTCACAATAATAAATATCATTTATAACATGGGACTTAGCTTTCAAAAAATTTAGATATAGGACCAATACTTCTACAAATCTCTTTAAAAGGATTAATAATTAATTAATTCAAATAAAAATTGAAAAAGTTAAAAAAAAATGAATAAAAAAATCATTAATAAATATCTCAGTGACACTCAATCTAAGAAAATAAAAACAAAAATATAAAAAAGTCAATTTAAAAACAAAGAAAATAATTTTTCCCCCTCTAATTATTTTCCTTGCTATTCCATCCCCTCCCCCCACTTTCCCCACTCCACTTATCCCTCCTACTACGAGAGATTGAAAGTCTAATCTTGATATTTAGTCTAAATACAGAAAATACAGACAAACATGATAAACAAATTTATTTTGGATTATTAATTCAATTCAAATTTTTTTCTTTTTCAAAACTAATTTCCTCTTTTGATTTAGATTTAGTTCATACTTAGATATTAACTCGATTTTACTTAATCGCCGGAGACAGTAGTTTTTAAAAATGTGTGGAACCCTCAAATATTAAAAAAATGTGTTGCTCCCAAAGACAAAAAGTTATTGACTGTAAGAAGAAGCATGGACAGTTAGTGTCCATGCTAGTGTTTCAGTGCATGGACAGCCAGTGTTTCGTACTTTTTTTTTTTTTTAGCCGCACAATAATATGGGACCATTATCAAATGTAAAGTCTCACATTAAAAGGTGTTTGAAAATATTACTGTTAGTAATTTTTAATTTTTTATTAATAATTTTAGTTATAAATTATAAATTTTTTTAAACACTCATAATTTTTGTTACGATTTTTATTTATTTTTTTTTATTTTAATTATAAGTTATAATTTTTATTAAATATTTATAATTTTTATTATAAATTATAATTTATAAATTATAAGCAATGGCTTTGCCAAACACCCCATCACTGTTTCATCATTTGGCTGACATGCAACAACAGCTGTTTCTTTGTTTCTAGCTCCTGCCAATCTTACTCCCCAAGAACATGGGTCACATGGGCACCCAATAACCTTTTCCTTTTATTTATTTTATTTCCATGACAATCTGTGGATATGTATCGTTCGGCTTATGGACGGGATGAGAGTAGAATCTTTATCTTTCCATGCCAATCTGTGGATATGTGTCGTTTGGCTTATGCTTGGAATTCTTTTTTTTAAAGGTGTTTTTTTTTTAGTAAAAGTTTTTTACATTAGTTTAAATAAAGATATTTTTTAAATTTCTTTTATTACTAGAAATTAAAAACATAAAATAAATGGTCAAAAATAAAAAAAAAGTTTATATAAAATTAAAAAGGCCTAATAAAATTAAAAAAAAGTAGCTTTTTAAGAATTTTTTTTTATTTTTAGTAAAAAAATTTTAATTCTAATCAAAACGACTATACATTTAGATTCGTTTTACTATTGCGAATCAAAAAAATAGAAACTCTTTATCAAAATAATAAAAAAATTTAAAAAATAGAAAAAAAAAATGCTAAAAAAACCACAAAAAAAAAAAAAACTATCCCAAACAGATCGCTTGGCTTGTGACGGGTGGAAAATAGAATCTTTCTTTATCGTTGTGTGTTTTATCATTTACCTGTTGTACGGTTCCTGAGATGAATTCTCTTTCCCCATGCCTATTCTTAAGGGCTAAAATTTGAGAATTTTGCTATTTTAGTATTTTTTTATTTTTTTATTTTTAAATCGTCTTGAGTAAATTAACTAAAAAAGTAATTTTTTTTAACAAAAATATGAAAAACCTACTAAAAACAATAACTAAACAACATAAAAATTAAAATATATTGATTTATTTATTATTTTGAATTTTTTTTATATTTTTATTTAAAAATTTTATTTTTTTAGTTTGTCTCGATGAGTAAAATAGAGTATAACATTTTAACAAGTGATGAAAAAAGTTTATTAAAATAAAAAATAAATAAAATAAAATAAACAAATAATTAAATAAATAATTATCCCAAATGAGCCCATTTAATATATGCATATACAGTAATGTTATGGTGACCACATTTAGATATCAAATGATATTGTATTTAGACTCTGTTTGTTTCGACGTAAAATATTTTTAAATAAAATATTTTATTTAATTTTCAATGTTTTGCTGATAGCACCTATGTACAATATATTTTTTACTAAAATATTTTATCTAATTAGATTAAATTTAACTTACAAAAAATTAACTCGTAAATTAATTTTGAAATGCGCTTTCAGAACTTTCATACAATCTTTATCGTTTTTGGTCATTCTCATAGCAAATAAGAATCAGAGAATGAGAGGTAAATTTTTTCCACATAAATCCTTCTTGAAATTTTCACCTGAATCTTTCTTATCTCTGGTCACTCTCATCTTTCATTTTTATTTTTCAAATTTTAACCAAATACCAAAAAATATAAATAAAAAAATTATTTTGTAAAAATTATTTTACATATAAAATATTTTTCATAGTAAATATTTTGCGTCAAAACCAATAGAGCCTTAATGTGTGGTGTTTATATCACATTGTGGCTCCACTATTTATTTTTAAGTATTATACAAAAAATATCACATCATGTGATATAAAAATATGATCATCAAAATATAATTGTTATGACATTATGTATATATATACCCATACTAGTAAATCGCTAGCAAATTACTAGTAATAGTGGTATCTCTTATTAGGTTTTGTGAAAACTTATTATATCTACAAAAAATTTAAAATATTTTTTTTATTAAAACAGATTCATTATTTGTTGATTAAAAAAATATTTTTTTATTAATTTTTAATTTCATCATAAAGCATATCAAAAAAAAAAAATTTAAAGAACATTTTTTTTCAAAACAGAGCGTAAAAATAACACAATCTTTACTTAACATAGAATACAATTAAGAGATCGTAACTTATTAAACAACACCAAATTATACAAAACACAAAAATTATATGGATGATGATGATTTGACATAATTTGATAGTACCTAGGATTCATTTCTAATAAATCGTATATCCTGTCCATATTGCTAGGTAATTTCGGTGTCTCAATACTTATTCTTTCTCATTATTCGATCAACAATCAATCTATTTTGATACACACTTAGTTATAAGATGGAATTTTCATGCGTGAACTTGGGCACCATCTATTGGTAATTGTAGAGGATTAGGATAGGAATTTACTGGATCCATTTAAACTGGTTGTGACGTCAAAAAAAAATGCCACTCGTGTGCCTGCACAAAAAAGAGATGAGATACCCGTCGATAACTTTATACCGGTGGACCCTCCGACAATCAAGTTAGGCAATGGAGTTTAAAGAGAATAAAGAGTTTAAGAATAAATTTCAGCAGAGTCTTGACTTAGTAAAAGAGAGTGTGCCTTTCTTTCTGTGAGCATTAGCTATTTATAGGTAGAAAAATATTTGATCCGCTCATAGAGTCCAACGTGACCCGAGCAGGTCGGGTTGTAACTCTTCTCTCTGATCAATACATAACAATTAATGTCTTGATGGTGACTTATTAATGCCATCATTGAATATCTCTGCAAGATATCTCTACAAATGCCTTTTATCATGTTTAGATGTTCATCAGTATTCACGTCTAGCTTCAGGCCTAATTTGGGCCAGGGCTAAGCTAGATCTATTTGACTACCTTACCCCTGAGTAGGTCTTCTTATTACTGATCTCATCGTCATATATCACTTTTTCGATACCCTTATCAACCCGACCACTGAACCTTAAGCTCGGATCCAGAGATTGCACAACTCATTCTGCTCGGACATGGGTTCCAAGCACTCTCTTTCAGGGCGCCGAACACTTCATGTCCAAGTTCGGGCTTCTTGTTCTTCATCGAGAACCAGTGCCTGGGTTCATATGCCTAAGGTCGGCGAACCTCGGATATGCTATTCAAACAGCTCGACACAATGCCAAGCTGGTATACATGTTGAGGCGCACGTTATGGTTGAAAAGCTTGCTGCACTGTACGGAATTTCACGTGGCTCTGGACGGACTTGATCCCCCTTAATTGCCCCCATCATCTTGTTGTTGCTCAGGAGATCGAGCTGCTGTGAGGTGATGTGATATTTTGTTCGATTTGTCGTTTCACCCATTGATTTGGAGGATTATTGAGTAAGCTTCGCTGGCGTTTGCAAGCCCACTAGTACGCCAACCGTCATTCTTGTCACGTGGCGTGCCCTCACTGGCTCTATAGTGCATTTAATACGTGCATTAAATGCGTACGGCGCCAACTGCACCTTGGGCGCAGGAATGTTGGTTGCCATACTCAATAAATGTCAATCATTTGCGTTAACGACGGTTGGAGGGCTCGAATTATCGATCCCAAACACCATTACGACCTTTTTGGGCAACCAGAAGGCTGATTTTGTTCGGATTGTAACGTCTGTTCTGTATCTCGATCCATTCCTTCTTGGGGAGCATTAATTTTTCATTTAATGCACACGGCACGCTCTGCCCCAGGCGCCGTGTCTGTTGGAGCTTCGTTTGAAGGGGTGAGGAGGGAAGAGTATAAAAAGGGGAACGTCTCCCACTCCTCTTTCTTTACAAACCTTAAAATCTTTAAAATCTTAGGTAATTTTTGGCGTCCTGTTCCCTACATCTCCGGCAGCTGTTTCATCCATCTTCGGCGGCTATTTTTCGGTCAACAGTCCCACTGTACTTTGCCCACGCTTTCTCTGTCAAGGTAAACCTCGAGTATCCTTTACAATATCTTTCCTCATTCATTGTTTCTTCTTTATGGCCTTTGTGTCGCCGTGAAGCCTCCATGGTTCATGGCGGTGTCATTCCCGTCGACGGTGGCACCCTCTGCCGTTGATGGTGCCCCATCTCATGCAAAGTCTTTAGCAGCACTGAAACACCCTTTTCTCTCTCTTTTTTTTGAAAAGAAATGGGTCGGTTAGCAAGGTATGTTGACTCTCCGAAAGCTTTGGCCGAGCTTTGCCAGGCCAGGTCTATCCCCGCGGATGTCACCATTTGCCAGGCAACCGAGCAGGAACACTGGATTATGAAAGAGCCCGGAGGAGTCGTCTTCCCTCTTGTGGCTCTCTTGGAGTCAAGGCAGGAGTTTCCCCTCCCGAGCATCATTAGGGAGGCTCTGGCATTCTACCGGTTGTGCCCGGCATAGCTCAGCCCAACGTCTTTTCCATCTTAGTGGGGGTAGTCTTACTGAATCGGTACATGGGCATCAACATTGGTGTCCGGGAGATTAAGTACTGCTACTCCATAGCAGAGACTGCCCAAGGTGTTAACAAATATTACTTCAAAATGAAGGAAGGCCGTCAAATAGTGCTGGACTTGAAGAACTCCCATAAGGGAGATTTAGAAGACTTCATCGTGGTCGGGGGCAACTGGCAGCTCGGCCCTGGCGTCCACGATCCTTGGTCAAGGTTATGCCCAGTGAATTCGGGCTCCCCAGGTAGCCGAGCTCCATCCAGTAGCTATTTTTGTCTCCATTCGTACATTCTGAACACGAGTATAAGATGTTCTAACTTTTTGTTTTGTTTATCTTTACAGCCGTTTACTGCAATACCACCGCTGCTCGAGACAGGAAGAACAGGAAGGACATGAGGGATGGGCATATTAATATTGACCACCTCAGGTGAGTCCTCGACTGGGATAAAGAGGTGAGGTCATTCAGACGTCTATTCAACGGTGCCCCCATCCGTCCTAACGAGCTCGGCATCTGGATTGTCCGGGTAGAGGAAGAACAGGCCGAGCAAGGCCATAGCAACAGGGCCTCGACGTCCAGTACAACAACCAGGCGCTGACCTTCGAGGTCTCTTTTCAGAAGCCGTTCCTCCCTTGAAGGTCCAAACATGTCGAGGAGGGACCTTTTGGATGTTTTGCTCGGCTCAAGCACCTCGGTTGGACCGAGCTTGCCAGCTGCGCCGATCACAACAACCGTCTAGGCGGAGGCAGCTCTCGCGGCCGAACCAATTTCCCCTCCTCCAGCTGCCCCACAGACCAGGAAGAGGGACCCAGCACAGCAAACCTCCGATCGGCAGATCAAGCGCCGCATCGAGGAATCCTCTACCCCCATGTTTCGAGCAGTTCTGGGGTCGCCGAGGTAACAGGGGCATCCGTCCTATCTTTCTCTCCCACCTATCGCGGCAGGGCCCTCACCGTTAATAACTCGGTGCAGGAGAGCCATAACGTGGGCTGGGCGTTGGCCAAGTGCCTATGCCTGCCCAAGGACAAAGCAGAGTATGCGGCCATCTCCAACGCCGCGCTGACCAAAAAGGCCGCCCAGCATATCATTGTGGTAAGTGATCCTCCCGATCTCTCAGTACTTGTTTCTTTACTCCTCGTTTTTATTTGCCGAGCTAATATATTTTCTCACTGCGCATGGCCTGCAACTGGGCATCGAGGCTTCTGATCGGTGCAAGAAAGTACAGGAGAGGTACGACCTCCTGTACACCGAAGCCTTGAAGAGCAAGGAGGACGTCAAGGTCCTTCAAGCACAAGTGGGGGAAGCAATCAAAGCACAGGAGGACGCCGAACTCCATTTTTCGAGGGCGACGGAGTCACTAAAGAAGCATGAGGCCAACCTGGCTTCTGTACTTACGCAGCTTGAGAGATCGAGGAAGTCTAAAGAGGCACTACAACGGGCGTACGCCGACCTTCAAGAACTCAATGCTCAGACCGCCCAGGCCAAATTCAACGAAGGCTACGACAAGGCTAGGGATGACTATGTGTTAGCTCAATGGCTTTTTAATTTGATTTGGATGATTTTCATAATTTATTTTCTAAGAGTAAATGAATTTAAAATAATAATATTTTATATTTCTAAAATGAAAGTGTTAACACATTTTGAATAATCAAAGTTGACACCTTAGCCCAAAAAAAATAATTTTTATCTCAAAAGATTTAAACACATAAGCATTCTTTAATTAGAATATTTTTGTGTTAATCTTAATTGAAAATTAAGTCAAATACTTTTAAGAAAAAATATGCTTGAAACTTATCAAGCGTGTTAACACCAATTGATCGAATGCTTTGACACCCTAACTGTTCTTCAAGTTGATCTTCAGGTACCAAAATGTTAGTGTCGACACAAACCAGTTTTGTGTCAACACAAAAGTGCCGAAGTGCCCACGACTCATTCTGAGTCGACACAAACCAGATTTGTGTCGACACAAAAGTTATCCTCACTTTTGGTTTCTAAAAATTTGGATCGACACAGATGGAAATTATGTCGACACAAAACAACCGAGACTTCCTGCAGATTGTTGGTGTTGACCCTAAGACAAATCGTGTTGACCCAAAAGTCCCGACCCTGCCTCCAGAATTTTGGTGTCGACCCCAAGAAGATTTCTGTCGACACAAAACAACTGTGGCTGATTGCAGAATTTTGGTATCAACCTCAAAGCACAAATGTGTCGACAAAAAAGTACCGAGACTTCCTGCAGAGATTTAATATCGACACCAAAGGCAAGTTGAGTCGACATAAAATTGTTCCTCCGGATGCTGAAATTTCAAACGAGTCGACACCAGATTCATTTGTGTCGACCTCTCAGAAAATTCGTGTCGACCCAACCACTTGAAGAACCTTGCCCTAGACACTTTGTGTCGACACCAAAGTTATTTGTATCGACCCTAAAGACGAAAATTCAAAATACGGCAGATCTCAACGATTGGATTTTTGGCATTTATTACTCCCACCTACCTCCAACGGTTAAGAACTCACAATAACTTATATAAGGAGTTACTTCTCAGCATTTAAGAAGGTTGGAGACTTGCATTTACTATTTCATTGCTCAAATCAATCTCAGAAATTATTAAGCTCACATTTATTGCTGCAACTCATATTTTTGTTTCTCATTTCTCTTTACCCTTTCATTTATTGTTAAATTAATATTGTAAAGAGAGTGAGTGTTCTTCATTTATTACTCATTTATTGTAATCAATGGTGAGTCATCATTTAACCTTTAAGTGAGTGAGTGAAACTAATCAAAAAAGAGTTCAAAAGAGATTAAAAGAAAACAGAGGCTTGTTTTCATAGGTTCTTCTTGAAGTTGAAATAGACTTGTGAATGCGCCCGTAAACATTTAGATAACTCAAGTGAAGTCTTGAAGCTTGTAAATGCTTGGAATACGCCCATAAAATATTTTGAAATAGTAGAAATACTCAAGGAAGATTTTGAGGAGTGGATGTAGACTAGGATAAAGCCGAACCACTATAAATTCCTAGTGTCTGGTTCTTTTTCTCTATTACTCATCTTTTAATATTTGCATTGCTTATATATTTGCATATGTTGTTTTATTGCTATATTAAAAAAAAATTGAAATTTTTTTTAAATTGTTATTTATTTTTTAAAGACTCAATTCACTCCCTCTTGGGTTGCCTATATCTAACAATTAGTATCTAAGCTGGGGCTCTTGCTTTTAAATTAACAGTTTAAGAGTTTTATATGGCAACCACTAGTATTGGATCTGTCCAATCTGAAGGTCAATCGACCAATAGACTATGACTTTTGGTGGGTTTTCATGAATGGACTTAAAAGACCTACCACAACTGTTGAAGGGGCTGCTGTCCCTAAATCATAAGTTGAATGGAATGAAAATGACATTAAGAAGATACAAAAGAATGTTAAAGCCATGAATATCCTATATTGCTCACTTGACCCAAACGAGTTCAATAGGATCTCGACTTGCCACACCGCAAAAGAAATATAGGATAGACTCGAAGTTACCCATGAAGGTACCAATCAAGTGAAAGAGTCAAAAATCAGTCTGCTGTACATAACTATGAACTATTTAAAATGAAGCATGATAACACTATATCTGATATATTTACTCGCTTCACTGACAATATTAATGGATTGAAATCTCTCGGTAAGATTTACACTAATGCAGAAATGATCAGAAAAATTTTGAGGTGTTTGCCAAATAGTTGGGAAGCAAAGGTCACGGCTATACAAGAAGCCAAAGACTTGAATAGGTTCAGCTTAGAAGAACTTCTTGGTTCTCTCATGACCCATGAGATGAACATCAAGATGGATGATAAGAAAGACAACAAAAGGAAGAAAGGCATTGCCTTTAAGTCCTCAGCTCCTGAAAAAGAATATGAGAAAGACTTCTCATGTGATGAAAATGAAGACATGGCTTTCATCACAAGAAAATTCAAAAAGTTTCTTCGAAATAAGAAACAAGGAGGAAGGAAGTTCTTCAAAAAGGAAGGACACCAAAGTGAGTCCACCAAGTTCAAAGGTGACATTAGCAAATTCAAGAACGACTCCAAGAAAGAAGAAATTATTTTCTGAGTGTAAAAAGCCTAGACACATCAAAGCTGAATGTCCTCAGTTCAAGAAGAAATTCAAGAAAGACTTCAAGAAAGCCATGATTACAGTTTGGGGCGAAAACGATGACAGCAACTCTGAGGATGAAAAGGAAAAAAATAAAATTACCAATCTATGCCTTATGGCCAAAGAAGATGATGAGGTAACTCCTGATTATTTTTCATTAGAAGAACTGCAGAATGCTTTTGAAGATTTGCATGATGAGTTGAGAAAATTAGGTGCAAAGAATTCTGTTTTGAAAAAGTTAGTTCTTTTCTCCTCAACTGAAATTGAAACTTTGAAAAATGAAAAATCTATCTTGCTAAAGCAAGTTTTTGTTCTAAAAGATGAAAATAGAGTTTTAAGTGAAAAAGTTGAGGATCTCACAAAAATTATTTATAAGTTCACTCAAGAAAAGAAAAATTTGGATAAATTTCTTGGGATGCAAAAATGTGTTTTTGATAAAGCTGGAATTAGTTACAAACCCAAAAAGAAACAAAACATTTTGAGCAACATATTTGTCAAGGCATCATCAAATCATTCAAATGCTATATGTTTTCACTGTTATGAGCATGGACACGTTGTCACACACTGCCCATATAAAAAATCTCATGATGGTTCTGTCAAAAAAGCTTGGATTCCTAAAAGAATACACCCTCAAGAAACTAACATCAAAGGACCCAAGAAAATTTAGGTACCAAAAATCAAAACTTGATACTCCTTGCAGGTGTGTCTCAAATTCTCATTCAAGTAAGGGATGTGGTACCTTGATAGTGCTTCCTCATGACACATGACAGACGACAAATCGATGTTTGCATCTCTCAAGCCAAAAGATGGTCGATTTGTGACATTTGGAGACAATAGTAAAGGAAAAATCATAGGAATTGGTTGTATTAGTAAAATTTCTTCCACTTCTATTGAAAATATTTTGCTTGTTGATGGTTTGAAACATAACCTTCTTAGCATAAGTCAACTTTGTGATAAATGCTACAAAGTTGTGTTTGATCTTGCTAAGTGTGTTATTGAAGATTCAACCAATAACAAAGTTATTCTTGAAAATCATAGGCATGAAAATATTTATACATTTACTCTAAATGATCTTTCTAAGAATGACACCAAGTGCTTAGTCGCCTTGAGTGATAATAGTTAGTTATGGCATAGAAGGCTTGGACATGCACACATGAACTTGATTTCTAAACTTTTGAAAAAGGAATTAGTGATTAGGT
>JAOTRH010456074.1:0-29525 GCA_034768845.1 Heliamphora exappendiculata | reverse complement strand
ATATCCCGATTTTATAATCAAACAGAAATTCTTTTGAGTTTCAGTCTCTTGTTCAAAAATTAACTCGTAATCTTTCAATTTTTATTAGAATCAGCTTTTGACATCCAAGTTGTATCAGAATTTCTCGATATATAGTGTTATACAAATATAACACTCCCAAACCTCGAAAGCATCATAAACTACCAGCCAAAACAGCCTGAACCACCAGCCAACCGCTGGCTATCCCGGTGCCGCCCCAAGCCGCCACTTCAGTCCGCTTTTGCCGCCTCTCCCGAACTCCGTTTTTGTCCAAATTTTTTTATGAAATGTAGCTTATAAAAAATACTATTTCTTTTTGTAAAAATTTCGATTTGAAAACAGCTCAAAAATTAGCTTTTGATGGCCACCAAATACTTGCGTTGCCTGCTCAGCACCGCCCCTAGTTACTGCCGTCTGTTCTAGCTATTTCCATGGTCGATTTGGTTCCTGTTTCCTCCTGATTTTAGCAATGATATCCAGTAACATGTTTCTTCGAAGAACACCTTGAAAATAGTCTCGAAAAGGCCCAGAAACGGCTCCCAAAACAACCCTGGTGCTATCGTACCTTGCCGTCGGCTTTTGCCTAGTTTTCTATGAATGTTTTTATCTAGTTTTTGGATTATTTTTTTGGTATATTTTGTTGCTATCTTATCCCTAAATATCTACCCATGAATAGTTTTGAAAACACCCGAAAAAATCACTAAAATTGGCACAAATCACTGCCGCAAAAAGTGTCCCCGGGGGGCTATTTTTCCTTTTTTTTTCGTGGTTTTAGGAACTGTTTTATTAATGTTTTTAACCTTAAAATTGTAGAAATATTGTTGAAAAAACTTGTTACAAAAATCAATAAACAAATCACCGCGATATGTGGCCGAAATCACTCGAAACCACCATCGGTGCCGCCAGTTATACCGCTATCTATTCTTCGTGTTCTTGGATGTTCAAACCTGTTCTTAAATATTGTAAATAATATTTAAAAATAAGTAAAATCTTTTACATTGAAAATCTATATTCCGAAGGCTCACAATCGATCTAAAAAGTCTAAAACTATCACGATCAACCCTTATGATTAAAAATTAAATAACAATCATCATTCAACCATTTAATCAAACATAAATAAAACAATGATCATAAAATCGGGATTAGAACGCCTACAAAATAAAGTTAGTATAGTTCTAAATCTACCTAGTCTCTCGATTAAACCGTAAACAAAATCACAACGGCTCTGTTACCAATTTTTGGAGGCAAACTACTATGATCATTGATATGCATACAATTTTTTGAAAAAAATAAAACTGGTTGGGCAATTGCCGAAACAGGCTCCAGATAAATTTTTTTTGACATCGAACGATTAAAATAAAACTTGTGCCACCATAGGTAATTTGGATGAATACCTTTTCAGTCGTTTCTTCAACAACGAACTTTGATTCTCCTAGTTGAAGCTATGAATAGACCTTCTACTGTATTCCCAATGCATTTTTTGAACGTAGTGCGGGGCTACGATCATTTGAGAACTGATACCGACACAACCTGAACAATCTTAGTCTTAAAAGACAACTTATGAATTTGGTTCAGCATACCTGCATATTAATAGGCTACAACAGGGACTTGTGGAATAATTATAACATAAACTTATAGAGTGACCCAAATACCCTTGCAGCACTTTCTACAAATATGCAAACTGTGACGTCCCATCCTCCAGGCGCGTCAGGACATACATAAATATAAATAAAGGGACATTCTAGAAATTCATTCATATTTACATACTTTAAATATTACATCATAAAGGAGTTCTGAACTGTTCAAAAGTACATAACAATTACAGTTTCACTAAGAATTTTAAAAAATATTACAAGAGTTGTGGGAAAATTGAACAAAAAAGCAAAAACAGAGGTATTGAATCCTTAGAATGCATCAGCGGGGTCCACATGCTCTACTTCTCTCTCTCGGATGACTTCCTCCAAGTATTCCTTCTTACTTGTGGCACGAATGCCATGAGCCAAAGCCTAGAAGCAAACTTTATAAACCTTCTAACCAAACTTACCACAAAATATTCTACAACGCATATCATATAACACCTAGTACAATTTATAGTCAAGGAGACTGTAGACACCCCAATTTGATCCGGTCTAATCTTAGGTAATCCGATGATGAAAATAGGTAGAGTGGTGCTTTAGTTCGATCATCGAAAAGAGATCTAAGTTCGGTATTTCAACCCAATTGTCTGAAAACTTTCAAACCAATAAAATTTTGTTGAACCATCGATGACTTGTTATCCAAGTCATTCCAAAAGTGGCAACCGCCAAGTTCATTGTGGCGATTGTCAATAAAACCTCTTGAAAATCCTAGCCAAAAGTGGCAACCACCACATTAAACCTGGCGACCGCCAACTCTCATTGTGGCGACCGCCAATAGAACCTTATGGAACCTTTCTTATACATGGCGACCGCCACCTCCAACCTGGCGACCGCCAACTCTAAATGGCCCGACGTGTCCCAAAACATGGCAACACCTCATTGGTTGAAGAATTCTATAAATACCGTACCCTTTGAACGTTTTTTAGGACAGAATTTTAGAGAGAGGTTTAGTGAGAGAAGCTCTGCCGAATTGCCGAGCAATTTTGAGTCCCGATACTGAAACCTTGTCAAAATACCAAGATCCGAACCTCCGACGCCTACATTGAAAGACTTGCTTAGATCACCACCCGAGAATTGGGCCATTGAAGCACATTCCCTCAACTTGAGCATTCCTAAGCAATCCAGATATTTTGTTTGGATCCTAGATCATTCTAACTCCATCCCCTTTCTTTTCGAGTGATCGGGTTAGATTCGAAATTCAATTCATACATTTTTTTTATTTATGTAGTTAAACTTGCTTGTTGTTTATATTACCTCATGTAATTTAATTACTTTAATTAATTTCTTAGTTACACTTTCACACTAGGTACATTGTTATTTTTTATTAATTCATTAAATAGTGTTAATATATTTTGGCAATTACAACTTGTTAATATTGTTAATTATTATAATAATGCACTTATATTTATGTGAATGTATTAATTAATACTACATTTCACATTTTAGTTAAATAGTTGTATTTGATTTCTTTTTTCTTTCTAATATTCTTTTTATTATTATTATTTTATTTTCTTCTTTTAAGCATTAGTCTAATATTCTTTTCATTACTAGTATTTTTTTTAATTAATACTAATGCTCCATTTGTCTTACTTTCTTTCTTTTAGTTATTAGCTTAAAGTGTTCAATTTAACATTCTTTTTTTTTAATATGAGTATTTCTTTTCTTTTCTTATAAAAGTTTCTTTTCTTCTTTTATTTTTTATTTTTTATTATTACTAGTTTTTATTTTCTTACATTTTCTTTTCTTTTCTTTTCTTGTCCTATTATTATTAGTTTTATTTTTCTTTTCTTTTGGTCCTTTTCTTTTCTATTTAATGTTAATATTGTTTTTTTTCATATTATTAAACCTAGAAAATCATAAAAAATCTTTTAAGTTAATGTTTAAATGTTAGTATAAATTTCCTCTTATTATAGTAATTTTCTTTCTTTTTCTTTTCTTTTATTTTCTTTTGTCTCTTTTAAAGTATAAAATATAAATAGTTGAGTTTTCTTTTTTTAATAGCTTAATAATATCTTCTAACCTTTTTATTTTAGCATAATTTTTTTTGTAATGTTTTTCTTTTCCTTTAAATCTTTAAACCCTCTCTTGTTATAGAACCCTTATTTTAAAATTTTTTATTAAGAAAGCTTTTTTTTAATGTAGAATTTTCTTTTTTATACATCTTTTATTCTACATTTAGTGTTTCTTTTTCATGTTAATGCCAATCTAGTTTATTTTGATAACATGCATATTTTTGTTACTTTCTTTAAAATATTTTATGTCTAAAATAGTTTAGTTTATTTTACAACAATTCATATTTAGGTAGTTTTGGCAACTTCTAGCATATTTTTATTATTTTATGCATACTATGATAGTTTAGGTTATCTTTGTGAATATTGCATGTCGGAGTGCTCCATGTATCCTTTAGTTAGAAACTGTATGTCATAGGAATTAGAATTTTTCTTTTGTTATTTATTTTATTTGAAGTGCTATATACATATGTTATGTATTTTTTATATTTAATTTTGGATGTTCTCTATTTATCTCTATTTTCTTATTTGCATACATTTGAGAAATCATATTAAAGAATCAAGAATAATTAGTAGAGTCCAACCTTACGGTTCGGTGAACGGGATACCTAACACTTTTTTCCATTTGTACCTTAGCTTCCGAACCCTTTTTCTCTGGTTAAATATTTTAAAGATCATTAGCCATTTTTATTTTTCTTAGTTTTTTTCAAAAATTAAGTGGCGACTCCATTTTCAACAAAAAGGAGTTTTCAAAGTTTAGTTTTCAAGGTGTTAAAATATTTTCTAAACATCTTTGAATTTTTTTATTTTTGAAACACTTTTCAAATCTCAAAAATCCCAATGCCACAGTATTTTTTGGCGACTCTGTTGGGGACTGATTTATAAAATCAAATAAGAGAGCTAGACTTGAAAAACATCATTAGTTCTTAATATGTATTTTTTATTTCTATTTTCACATGCATATGCATTATTCTTTAAAACCCCATACCTAGTCGACCCGATACCCTGAACGTTCATCCGTTTTGGAAATTGTTGGAAAGACGGGCAATTCTTACTGACTGTACGCTATCATAGGTGCAGTAAAAGAGTTCGTTCGTACTGTTTAACCATGTCCTGCACCGCTCCAAGCATGAGAGGTATATACCCGGCTCTACTTAGAAGGCACCTTATTCAATTGACCAAAATCGACCTTTTGCGTATAGTAAACTTAGAACCCTCCATTAGGTGCTGCTAACCCTAGTAAAATTATGTGTTTTCTTCATTGTATGTTTTGTTTGTGTATTGTTAGGATTATTTTATTCGGGTTTAAGCTAGTTTCCTTTTTGGGTTTGGCCCAAGTTTTCCGTTATCCTTTGATTAGGTTAGTTTTTTGCCTTTAGGATCTTACCTGGGCTTTATTTTTGCTATATTCGATTTTCACACCGTAGTTTTCCTCTCGAGGTCATACCTGTGTTTCGTTTTAAAATCTTTAGGGTAGATTCTCTCTCTTCTGGGTTCTTTTCGAGTTGTTAGTTCCATACCCTGCCTTTGTTTAGGCTCCTTTCCTTCAGATCCTTGTTATACCTGTGTGTGCTAGTTTCTTACCGTTATGCTGCCCATTTTTCCTTAGAATTCTAGGTTAAAACTAGTCCTCTCAACATAGTTCCATTTTCTAACGGAGTACTGCCCATTTCTTCACCCGAATTTAGTCAAACCTGTTCAGTTGTTATGCTGCCAGTATGAGCCCGACATGGGATATTGTTAGAGCTTCCGTGTTTATCTACTTATGATTTACTGTTTAGGGTATCTGGGATGTTTGCTATCTGTCGTTAGAATTCTCATTCAAAAAGTGTTTGATACTGGTTATTCTGCTTTAGGAATCTAAATTTTCCTACGGGTTTACCATTGAGCCGAGAAGAGTACAATTAACACGTGTTTGAGAGAGGTCAGAATCAGGCAGACTTCATAGAGTGTTCGAACATCAGCTTAAATGACAGAGAATGAGGTGAACTTGACAGCTCTAATGAGATCTATTACTGAGATACAAAGAGCTGTGGAGCAGTAAACTCAAGCTCAAAACCAGTGTCAGGCGCAGATCCGGACAATTCAGGCCATATACCCATTGTGAATGGACATCTGAATGACACAAATGAGAATGGAGAAGACATCTAGGATGACAACCAAGGACATGATGTATTATAAGTTACCGTACCACCTCGGGTTCCTCGCCCGATAATGGTAGAAAAGGAGAATACTGCCCAGTCTAGGGAATCCGCTCTAGCGGATAAGATTAACCAAATGGAGAAGGTATTGAGGAAAGCAAAGGGAGTAGAAGAATATATGCTGAATGTGGGTGGTTTGTGCCTGTTCCCAGATGCAAAGTTGCTTGAAAAGTTTAAAATGCCCAACATGGAAAAATTTAACAGAACTGGAGATCCCAGAATTCATCTCTGAATGTATGTTGTACCCTGTCACCAATGAAAATTGATGACCAGCTGAAGACCCAGCTCTTTCACCAATCTCTTTTTGGGGTAACCTAGAAATGGTTTCTCTCCCTCAATGTAGCAAAGACTAAAACTTGGGAGGACATAGCCACGGCTTTTTTCAGTCAGTACAACAATAATGTCCAACTGGATGTCACCACCAGAGAGTTCAAAACCACTTGACAGGAAAGTCGAGAGTCTTTTGTAGATTTCTTGACTAGGTGGAAGGGTAAAGCTGCTAAAATGACAAACCAACCCACTGAGAAGGAACAAGTGTCGATCGTGATTAATAATCTGCAGTCTCCACCGAAACGGTATCTTATTACTCAGTTGCTTTCTATCTTTGAATAGTTATTTGACGCTGGAGTACAGATTAAAGACGCCATTCAGTCTTGGGATATCGAGAAAGTCGAACCCAGCCAAAAACCTAGAAGAACATTCCCAGCAAACAACCAATACCAAACTTCCACCACCAACCTTGTGTCTTGCTCAAACGAGGTAATCCAGCTGAACCCATCTTCTTCCACCCAGCAATCCAACAATACCCATCAGTCGGACAATGGTCAACAACAACAAAGGCCTAGGAGGGTGTTCACTTCCCTCAACATTTTATTATTCACTACCCTGAGTCGACTCATCGAGAAGGGGCCTATCAAGCAGTTAGACCCCATGCCTGTACCTGATTCCTTATCGCCAAGGTTTAATGCTTCTCAATGATGCGCCTTCCACCAAGGCCACGGACATCCAACTGATAAGTTCTTAAGACTCCGACATGAGATCTGGAACCTCATCAATAATAAGGTGATTCCCCCACCATCCGCTACTCCAAAGTCGAATGTCATGATTAATCCCCTACCAAGCCATGCTAGGCAGGCTGGGGTAAATTACATATCTCTAGGGGAATCAGAAGATTTGAGTCAGTATATCTGTTCGGCATGTCTGCCATGCCCTCGTGTTTCATTTACTGAGAATCGAACAGGATGTTCATTTATCATGGTTAGGGATGGCCAGGACAGGATGGGGGAATGGAATGACGGTGTTTGGGAGTGGTATTAGACAGCATTCTTAGCTATCCAACAAGAAGAAGAGGAGCACAACGAAAAAGATGATTGGCCTTTGGATTACCTAACCCGACCTTATGGGTTTGGCCATGCGCTTGATGGCATCACTCTTCCCCAACTTTTTGAGGATGAGATATATGTCGACGAGATGCAATTCTATTGGCTGGTAAGGGTCGTGCTGAAATCAAACGGAGCAGAGTGGATCAATTTCTGGGCCGCTCGGGAACAATAGGTGGATTTTATCGAAGAAGACATATGGGAGGAAGTTGATAATACATGGGCTATTGAAGATGATGAGGAGATAAGAGGAAGAATAGAAAATCGATGATTTAGGCGATTTGTGGGCATTTAAAAGCCCTCCGCCTGTGAACGAGGTACGACAGACCAGTGACATAATAACGGGATTATGGGATCCCGAGGAGGGGATAGAACATCTGACTAGAAGTGGGTGACATTTCAAGCTAGCCCAGCAAGAAAAGGAGCAGTCAAGAAGAAAAGGAAAGGAGAAAGAACAGGAAGAAGCGGATGATGAAGTGTTGAAGCAGTTAAAGAAGACGCAAACCAATATCAGCATTTTGGGGCTACTGATGGCCTCGCATAAACACAGATAAGCTGTGCTAAAGGTTTTGAATAAAGCCAGTGTTTCGATAGATGCCACCTGTAGACACCCCAATTTGACCCCGCCCAATCTTAGGTGAATCCGATGATGAAAATAGGTGAAATAGTGCCTCAGTACAATGCTCGAGAAGTGATCCAAGCTCGGTATTTGAACCTGAAACCTTCAAACCAATGAATTATTGACGAACCATCGAAACTTGCTGCCCAAGTAAGGTGACTGCCAACTTTCATTGTGACGACCACCGTAGAACTTTGTGGAAACCCTAGCCAAAACGGTTACCGCCACCTTTTATCATAGCGATCGCCATAGAATTTTGTAGAACCTTCCACAAACATGGTGACCGCCAACTCCAAATGGCCTGACTGTCCCAAAACGTGGCAACATCTCATTTGTTGAAAAATTCTATAAATATCGTACCCCAGCGTACGTTTTCAGTACGAATTTTGGGTGAGAGAGACTGCCGATATATCGAACGATCCCGAGCTCCGACGCCGAAACCTTGCCAAACCGCTGACCAACGTTGAAGTTTTGCCTGGATCACTACTCCGGGATTGGACTGTTGAAGCACAGTCCCGACTTGAGGATTCCTCGCCAATTCAGGTATCTCGTTTTGATCCTCGATCCTCCTAACTCCATTCTCTTTCTTTTGGAGTGATCAGGTCAAAAATTCAATTTCAATTCATATATTTCATTTCATTACGTTTTTTTCTTTACTTATTAATTGCCTTATTTATGTTCTAGCATTTTCTTTCATTTGGCAAACTTGTTTGTTGGTTTGCTCATTTGAATTAAGTTTAATCAAATCATTAAATACTGCAGCATTCCTAACAATTGCTACTTGTTAATATTGTTAATTGTTCTAATTAAGGCACTTACATAAAAATAGTTGTAATTGTCAATATTACATCCATTTAAATTCTAACATTTTATTTATTTTTCTTTCCTTTACATTAATTTAATGTTCTAGCATTTAATTCTCTTTTTATTCTAAATTTTATTTTAATAGTATTTTATTTCATTTTCTTGTAATAATTAGTTTAATGGTCCATTCCTTTTCTTAAATGTTTATTTTCTTCTAGCATTAATGTAATTTCTCTTTTAACGCATAATTTTCTTCATTAGCTTAACACTCTAGTAGTCTTGTTGTATTAATTTATTTTTTTAGCAATTTCTTTTAATATAGCATTTTATTTTCTTTTATTGTCAACTTTATTCTCTTTAATACTAAGACTCTATTTTCTTTCTTTTAAAATTTTATTTTCTTTTCATAATATTTTATCTCATCTTTTTTTATTATTAAACCCAAAAAAAAAATCATAAAAAGTCTCTTAAGCTAGGTTTTATTTTTAGGTATAATTTTCTTTTCTTCCCTTTATTTTTGTTTCTTTTAAAATGTAAATAGTTAGAAATTTTTTTTTTAGTATAGTATTTTCTAAAATCTTTTTCATAAGTTTCTCATTATAAACTTTCTTTTTGGAGTCCTTCTTTATGCATATTTTATTTTGCATTTCTCATTTCTTTTACTAATTCATCATGTTAATATTGCTGCATGTTTTGATTAGTTTTTTGAAAATGCATGTTTAGAATAGTTTAGTGTATTTTACCAACAATTCATGTTCGAGTAATTTTAGTATGTTCAACAAAATTTTTTTTTATGCAAACTATGATAGTTTAAGTTATTTTTGTGAAATTATATGCGGGCATACTCCATATATCCTTTAGTTAGAAATTGCATGCCGTAGAATTTAAAATTTTCTTTTTCTACTTGCCTTATTTGTTGGAGTGCTATGTATGTATCTTATGTATTTTTCATATTTGATTTTGAATGTTCTTTCTTTGCCTCTATTTTCTTTATGTGCATACATTTGAAAAATTCTATTAAAGAACCAATGATGATTAGTAGAGGGCAAACCTATGGTTGGGCGAACGGGGCCTAACACCTTCCCCGATTCGTACTTTAGCCCCCCGAATCCTCTTTCTCTGGTTAACGTTTTCAAGATCAGTAGCTTTTTTTTTCTTGGTTTTTCTCAAAAACTAAGTGGTGACACTATTTTCAATAAAAAAAAAGAGAGTTTTCAAATGCTGATTTTCAAGGTGTTAAAATATTTTTTAAACATCTTTGAATTTCCATATTTTTTGACCATTTTTCAAAATCTCTAAATCCCAACGCTATAGTAATTTCTAGTAACTCCGCTGGGGACTGGTTTCCAAACCAAATAAGAGGGCTAAACTCAAAAGTATCATTGGTTTTAATAAAATTTCTCATTTGCATTTTTGCATGCATATGTATTGTTCTTCAACCCCCTGCTTGGTCGACCCGATGCCCTGAACGTTAATCCGTTTTAGAGATTGTTGGGAAGACGGGCAACCCTTACTGACTGTACGCTATCATAGGTGCAGTAAAAGAGTTTAGGCGTACTGTTTGACCATGTTCTGCATGAGAGGTATATACCCGGCTCGATTCAGAAGGTACCCTTTTCAATTGATCAAAATTAGCCTTTTGCATATAGTAAACTTAGACCCTGTCACGCCCCAAACTCCGAGCCACGTGAAACACCGATAAACAACCATATATGATACCCAACCTGAGAAAATACTCTCAATTTAAACCATACATGCATTGTAGATAAACACCAAGCGACAACAGTACATGGCACCAACGCTCGAAAACATGTTATAAGCATACATATAACAAAACTAACAAAAGGGAAGACTACATCTTCTGCCCTCCAGCACCTCCAGATCAACCTCCATGACCGGTACCTGAACAAAAGCAAAGTCCCACACCGTGAGCCAAAACTCAGCAAATTCTAAACAACACATGCTATATAAGCTAAACATGCTCGCTAAACGAAGTGCAATTTTTGACTCTCTTTCAAGCCAACAAAACAAATTAAAAACAGTTTTAGATCGCGACTCACTAGAGCCAGAAAACTATTTTCACATGCAAGGGAAAGCGAGGATACAAACCAAGTTTTGTTTTACTCATTAGAGTCTTAAAAACAAATCTAATATTACGACTCCCGCAGGCCGTTAAGACAATATTTCGACTCTCTTTTAAGAAAGTTGATCTATCCGTCCCCAAAGTGCAGTACATGCAATACATGAAACACATGCCTCCTCAAGACCTCATTTCAACCATTGGATACCACATACACACAAGTGCCTCGTCAGGACCTCGTTTCAGCCGACAGAGCGCACATACCAGCTCCTGCAGCCTACCTCAATCACCGACTCTCACAGCCTACCTCATACATCCACACACGCACACATACATCATCAACTAGGATTTACATCTACTGGATCACAAGTTTAACTAATCCATATCATACACATATGCAAACCTAAACAGGATTTAAATCATATAACCGCGTATCAATACGACGTTCCACAAATCACGTCACATGCACATAAAACTCTAGGTTTTAAAGCATAAACCACGTTACACATAACAATATCATCTATGTAATTCACTTACATATTCTGTACATAAGTAAACAGTTATAAATATGCACATAACCATATAAAACCACGTCACGACACCACCTGCCATGTAACCCAACATCTACACACGGGGACAACCCACACGATCACCACTGGCCTAAACACTACCAACACGGCCATCACAGACCCACGACGCTCATCCGCGCCAACACAACCCAACATCAACCCACACACCTAACCATGTACCAACAAATCGCATCTACCATGCACATCACCCACGAGGGCAACACTCAAACGCACACCCGAGGTCACAACACGACCCCCGAAGCCATAACACCACCAACCGAACCCCCAAAGGGACCCAAATGTATTTGAATTGACTAATTCCCATAAATCAATCAATTGAATACCAAATGACACCAATTGGAAACCAAAACCCAAGCACCGAACCACTATCCAACCAGCCAAACTCCAAAAGAAATCCACAGGTTTTTAAATCAAGTAATTCCCATAAATTAATCAATCGAATACCTTAGGACACCAATCAAAAACCAATGAACCAACCCAAAACCACCAACAAAATAGCCCATAATTCAGTCGATTGGACCCTACCCTCACTCAACTGAACCTCAAGAGCACCAATCCAGTTGACTGAACCTATGAGTCCAGTGGACTGAACCTACCTAGAAACTGATTCCGAGTTACGGGTTCAACCTGTAAACCTCATATCGAAGACTCGAAACTCCCTTTTAACATCCTCAAACATATACACGCCTATACCTAACACCAAGGCCACCACAGAAACACCCGGTACTCGATTCCATCCACCGGAACCAACAAAAACCCGATTTTAACCCAAAAACCAACTTTGATATAAAATCAGATCTACCGAGATCTACCCGTTAAAAACACCCATGTTTACTCATAACACCCTTATACAACAGTATGGTTTAGAATCTTACCTCAAAGAGTTTAAAACTCAACACCTCGAACCACATGCAAAATAGAGCTTCGCCAGAATTAAAATCTAACCGGATGGTTGCGTAGCCCTTGACGCCAAAACCACGGATCCGCTGTTGGATCGCTAGAAACCGAGCCCCGAGCCCCTGAGAACTTAGAGAGAAGGTAGAGAGAAAACAAAAAACTAACAGGAGAAGTTTTAAAAAATATCTTTATGAAAATATCTAACTCTAGATATTTATAGGTCTCTAAAATATCTTTTTTTTTTAATTTTTAAAATTCGTGCCATAGCGGCCCACGGCCCCAGGAACCTACTCCACATGCATATCTAAGCCCGATCGTGCATCAAAAGCAATAAAAATATGCTGCAATGAAAACATATAACGCGCGTCCGAAAATGCCAAAAAAGGAAAAGGGGTGAGGGTCTCACAACTCTATCCCTTAAAGGAATTTCGCCCTCGAAATTCAACTCAAAGCCAAAACAACAACCGTCGATCGAAATCGACACAGCCACACGAGATGGTCAGCCAAACCATTCCTAGGATATAGTCAAACAAGGTCAGGCATCCAAAATAACAGCCAACTATCTCAAAGACTCAGAATCTACAACACTCCCAACCTCACCACCTCACAAACCACTACCTCTACACAGCATACCGTTCACAGGATCCATAGCCAACCCCAAGCAGATGCAATGATGAACTGGCCCAAAACTTGCGTACTCAAAAAATACCTCTACTCGTTGAAGGCATATCAGCATCCTCTAGCACAATTGGTGCCTTAGATGAACCGCGGGCTACAAGAGAATACACTCGGGACAACCCCACTCTGTCCTGTCCACCAGTACTCGGCATTGTTAGCTGTCGCACCGACTGAACTGAAGTTTCCGTCTGTCATTCGGGAAACCTGGACTGTAGAAGGCCGTTGTCGGTACGCAGCTGAACCTGGCACATACGAACCCACTGGTGTGTTCCCTCCACTCGGCGTACTGCCTCCCTGAGGATAGTTCCTACGAATATGTCAGAACTGTCCACACCCATAGCAAACTGGTGGCTCCCTCCCCTGCTACTGCACTGGTGTCAAACTCCAGGATGGTCTCACTTGTAAACAATCCGTCGCGCGATGCCCCAGCTGTCTACATCGAAAATAGGTCAACTCCCGCTGCTTCAGCCTTCTAGAAGAAGCCACAGATGGTGATGGTGTAGAAAACTGTTGTGGTCCAGATGGGTAGAAGCTAGAACCAGAGGACCTATGCCTTTTGCAGGCACGCCCAACTATCTGTACCTCCGTCCCATCCTGTGAGGTCTTGGTCTCCCTCGACGCTTGAATCTCAGCTAAAGCATTCTCAACCCTTGCTGCTGCCTCCACCAACTGTCTAAAAACACGATATCCCATCACAGCTACTCGCTCCTTGATCGCCGGCCTCAAGCCCCGCTCAAACCTCATCGAAAGAAACTCAACTGTGCACTCCACCTCCGGTGCAAACCGAGACAAGCTCGTAAACCTGTCCTCGTACTGCATGATATCCATGGTCCCCTGGGTAAGAGAATAGAATTCCTCCCTGCATAAGTCCCTCCTCGAAGCTATGAAATATCTCTCCAGAAACACTCCCGTAAAAGCTATCCATGTGGCCACCACTGTGCCCCTGGCATATCTCCACCATGCATGAGCAGCACCCCTTAGCTGAAAGATGGCAAAGGAAAATCGTATCTCATCCTCCACAATCTGTAATGTGTCCAGAATCTGAGTCGTTAGCTCCAACCACTCCGTCGCCAAAAGAGGATCAGGATCTCCTGCAAAAGTAGGTGGATTCATACGTCGGAACTCCCGCATCGCAGCTGTAACCCTCGCCTCAGGCACCGCCTCCCTAGCAGGCTCACCCCTAGCAACCAGTTGCTGGATAGAACCAACCAGCACACGCAACAGCTCCGTCGCGTCCATCGGTCCCTAGGGAGCATTAGCATCCCTAGCATCAGGGATATGAATATCCCCTTGGCCAGCACAGCCACGGCCTCGCCCTCTCCTCACCAACATCACGTCTATACGAAAGCAAAATAATATATAAGACGTAAGACATCGCATGAACATAAATTCTAAACACTTAGCATACTATCACATAGCCACATAGGTTCATGCTAAACAACTCCACATATACCGAGGAGAACTTACAAGAATGACTCGTCAATCTGGATAACCTACTTAGATTCCTTGATAGAAATCACGCCAGCTAAATTCATTTCTAACTTGGCTCCTAAGTTTGTTAATCCAAACGCCTAAAGGCAAGGCTATCACTCCTAATATTCAACCCCCATACTCACATATACACATCGTTCACATAGGACCTACATGCTATCACGTTCATGTTATCAAAATATTTAAACACATGCAGTCAAGCACACGCAATCAACCTCACATGAGATACACCCTCTTCCCATGACTCATAGGTATTCGAACCCAGAGCTCTAATACCAAGTTGTCACGCCCCAAACTCTGGGCCACGTGAAACACCGATAAACAACCATACATGATACCCAACCCGAGGATATACTCTCAATTTAAACCATACATGCATTGTATATAAACGCTAATTTAAACCATACATGCATTGTATATAAACGCCAAGCGACAACAGTACACGGCACCAACGCCCGAAAACATGTTATAAGCATACATGTAACAAAACTAACAAAAGGGAAGACTACATCTTCCGCCCTCCAGCACCTCGAAATCAACCTTCGTGACCAGTACCTGAAGAAAAGCAAAGTCCCACACTGTGAACCAAAGCTTAACAGATTCTAAACAACACATGCTATATAAGCTAAACATACTCGATAAACGAAGTGCAATTTTTGACTCTCTTTCAAGCCAGCAAAATAATTCGAAAATAGTTTTAGATCGCGACTCACCAGAGCCAGAAAACTATTTTCACATGTAAGGGAAAGCGAGGATACAAACTAAGTTTTGTTTTACTCATTACAGTCTTAAAAACAAATCTAGTATTACGACTCCCGCAGGCCGTTAATATCATATTTTGACTCCCGTAGGCCGATAAAATAGTTTTAAGAAAGTTGGTCTATCCATCCCCAAAGTGCAGTACATGCAATCCATGAAACACATGCCTCCTCAGGACCTCATTTCAGCCTTTGGATACCACATACACACAAGTGCCTCGTCAGGACCTCATTTCAGCCGACAGAGCGCACATACCGGCTCCCGCAACCTACCTCAACACCGGCTTTCCCAGCCTACCTCAATCACCGGCTCTTACAGCCTACCTCATACATCCACACACGTACACATGCATCATTAACCAGGATTTACATCTACTGGATCACAAGTTCAACTAATCCATATCATACACATATGCAAACCTAAACATGATTTAAAGCATATAACCACGTATCAATACGACGTTTCACAAACTACGTCACATGCACATAAAACTCTAGGTTTTAAAGCACAAACCATGTTACACATAACGATATCATATATGTAATTCACTTACATATTCCGTACATAAGTAACCAGTTATAAATACGCACATAATCATATAAAACCACGTCAAGACACCACCTGCCATGTAACCCGACATCTACACACGGGGACAACCCACACGACCACCACTGGCCTAAACACTACCAACACGGCCATCACAGACCCACGACGCTCACCTGCGCCAACACAACCCAACATCAACCTATGCACCTAATCGTGCACCAACAAATTGTATCTACTATGCACATTACCCACAAGGGAAACACTCAAACGCACACCCGAGGCCATGGCACGACCCCCGAAGCCATAACACCACCAATTGAACCCCCAAAGGGACCCAAAGGTATTTGAATTGACTAATTCCCATAAATGAATCAATTGAATTCCAAAAGACACCAATTGAAAGCCAAAACCCAAGCACCGAACCACCACACAACCAACCAAACCCCAAAAGGAATCCACAGGTATTTAAATCAAGCAATTCCCATAAATTAATTAATCGAATACCTTATGACACCAATCGAAAACCAAGATACCAACCCAAAACCACCAACAAAATAGCCCAGAATTCAGTCGACTGGACCCAACCCCCAGTCAACTGAAAAATCCACTAGAAACGGCCAAAACGCCCAGAAGCACTGTTCAGCCGACTGACCCTTGAGGTCCAGTCGACTGAACCTAAAGAATACCAATCCAGTCGACTGAACCTACCTAGAAACTGATTTCGAGTTACGGGTTCAACCTCCAAACCTCATATCGAAGACTCGAAACTCTTTTTTAACATCCTCAAACATACACACGCCTATACCTAACACCATGGCCACCACAGAAACACCCGGTACCTGATTCCATCCACCAGAACCAATAAAAACTCGATTTTATCCCCAAAACTAACTTTGATATAAAATCAGATCTACCGAGATCTACCCATTAAAAACACACACGTTTACCCATAGCACCCTTATACAACAGTAGGGTCTAGAATTCTACCTCAAAGAGTTTAAAACTGATGCCTCAAACCACGTGAAAAATTGAGCTTCACCAGAATTAAAATCTGACTAGATGGTTGCATAGCCCTTGATGCCAAAACCACATATCCGCTGTTGGATCGCTGAAAACCGAGCCTTGGGCCCCCGAGAACTTAGAGAGAAGGTAGAGAGAAAACAGAAAACTAGCTGGAGAAATTTTGAAAAATATCTTTATGAAATATCTAACTCCATATATTTATAAGCCTCAAAAATATCTTTTTTTTTGAAAATTTTTGAGATTTGTGCCATAGCGGCCCATGGCCCCGGGAACCTACCCCACATGCATATATAAGCCTGATCATACATCAAAAGCAGTAAAAACATGCTGCAAAGAAAATATATAACGCGCATCCGAAAACGCCGAAAAAGAAAAATGGGTCAGGGTCTCACAAACCCCCCCAATTAGGTGCTGCTAACCCTAGTAGGATTATGTGTTTTTCTTTATTGTATATTTTGATTGTATATTATTAGGATTTTCTGTTCGGATTAGACTAGTTCTTTCTCCGGATTCGACCTGGGTTTTCTGTTATCCTTTTCTTATGCTAGCTTTTCCTTCGGGTTCCTACCCGGGTTTTCGTTCTTCACCTCGTTCGATTTTTCTTATCGTAGTTTTCTTCCCGGGATTATGCCCCTTTTTCATTTTAACACTTCTAGGGTAGTTTCTCTCTCCTCCAAGATCTTTTCAGGTCGTTAGTCCCCTCCCCCTCGACATAGACTCGTTTCTTTCAAACCCTTGTCATACCCGCGAGACTTAGCTCTTTACCGTTATGCTACCAATTTTTTTCCTTAGAATTTTTAGGTTGAATCAGTCCGGTCAGCATAGCTTTGTTTTCTTGCCGGAGTGCTGTTTGTTTTAGGCAAACCTTCCCCCTAGAATTTAGTTGATCCCCTTTTTCAGCCATCATAATGGTTTTTGAGTCATCTTGTTGTTATGCTGCCAATACGAGCCCGGCAGGGGCGTTGTTATAGCTTCCATGGTTATCTGCTCATGATCTGTTGTTTGGGAAATCTGAGATATCTTCTATTTGCCGTCAGAATATCTGCCTGAGAAGTGTCTAATACTGGTCATTTTGCTTTTGGGATCTAGGTTTCTTTGTGGGATTACCATTGGGCCGAGAAAAGTCCAATCAACACGTGTCTGGGAAAGGTCACTGACAGAAAGATTTTATAGGGTATCTGAAGAGTCGAATGAGTCAGCTGAAATGGAAAAAAATAAGATGAGTCTAGCAGCGCTAATGAGGGCGATTACTGATAAACAAAGAGCCGTAGAGCAATAGACCCAGGCTCAAGTGCAATGTCAAGCACAGATTCAAGCAATTTAGGCCTATATCCCTGTTGCGAATGGACAATCGAATGACACGAATGAAAATAGAGAGGAATTTTGGGATGACAACCAGGTCCTCGATGGACCACAAGTTATTCCACCACCACGATGGAACCCTCGTTAGATGATAGTCGATGAGGAAAATACTACACAGTCTAGAGAGTCTACACTGATTGAGAAGATCGACAGGATGGAGAAGGTCCTCAAAAAATCCAAGGGAGTCGAGGAATACATGTTAGATGTAGGGGGACTATGTTTGTTCTCAGATGCTAAATTACCAAAAAAGTTTAAAATGCCGGACATGAAAAAATTTGACGAAACCAGAGATATCAGAATTCATCTCCAAATGTATGTTGGTACCCTATCACCAATGGGGATTGATAACCAGTTGAAGTCTCAGCTCTTTCACCGATCTCTTTCTAGGGTAGCCCAAAAATGGTTTCTCTCCCTTGATGTAGCTAAAACCAGAACTTGGGAAGACATTGCAATGGTTTTTATTAGCCAATATAGTTACAATGTCCAACTGAATGTAACTACTCGAGAGCTCGAAACGACCTAACAGGAGAATAGGGAATCTTTTATCAACTTCTTGACCCAATAGAGGGGTAAGGTAGCCAAAATGACAAACATGCCCACTAAGAAAGAGCAGGTAAGGATTATGGTTAAGAATCTACAATTTTCGTTAAAGCGCTACCCCATCACGCAGCCACTTTCCACCTTTGAACAGTTGTTCGGCGCTGAGGTTCAAATTGAGAACGCTATCCAATCCGGTGATATCGAGAAGACAGAATTCAGTCAGAAACCACCAAGAAGGAATTTCCCCATAAATAACCAGAACCAATCCGCTACCACCAACCTCATGTCCCGTTCGGGCGAGGTGAACCTTTCAGACCCTTCCTCTTCCACCCATCAAATAAGCAACCTTCAACAGTCAGGCGATGGTCAGCAAACGCAACAACGGCTGCGAAGAACTTTTACCCCTCTCAACATCCCATTATCCACTGCTTTAAGACGTCTTGTAGAAAAATGACTCATCAAGGTACTAGATCCCATGCTAGTGCTCGACCCGCTTCCCTTGAGATACAATGCCTCTCAATACTGTTCCTTCCACCAAGGTCACAGGCATTTAACTGACAAATGTATGAGGCTCCGTCATGAGATTCAAAATCTCATTGACAACAAAGTGATTCTTCCTCCATCAGCTACCCCAAAGCCGAATGTCACTACTAACCCATTGTCGAATCATGCCAGGAAAACGGGGGTATATTACATGTCCCTGGGGGAATTAGAGGACCCGAGTCAGCACACCTACCACACCCTCATGTTTCAATAACTGAGGATCAGACAACATGCTCGTTCATGATGATTAGAGGCAGCCGAGACAGAATGGAAGAATGGAATGATTATGCCTGGAAATGGTATCAACTGATGATCCAAATCTATCGACAGGAGGAAGAGCACAATGAAGAGAATGACTGGCCATTGGACTACCCAACTCGGCCTTATAGGTTTGGCCATGTACTCGATGGAATCACCCTTCCTTAACTTTTTGAGAAAGAAGTACACATTGACGATATGCAATCCTATTAGTTGGTAAGGATTGTGTTGAAATTTGATGGGGTTGAGTGGACTAATTTTTGGGCTGCTCAGGAGCAGCAGGTGAACTTTATCGTAGAGGACATCTGGGAGGAGGTTGACAATACATGGGCTATCAAAGATGACGAGAAAAGAAGGGAAATGACAGTCGTTAGTGACCTAAGCGATTTATGGGCGTTTGAAAGCCTTCTGTACATAGACGAAGTGAGAAAAATAGATAATGTGATGCCTGGCTTATGGCATCCCAAAGACGGCATATTACACCTAACTAGAAGTGGACGACATTTTAAGCCAGCTCAGCTAGAAAAGGGATAGCCAAGTGAAAAATGGAAAGAGACAGAACAAGAGGAAGAGGATGCTGTTGAATTAAGACAGTTGAAAAAGACGCAGGCCAACATCAGTATATGGAGCTTATTGATGGCCTCGCATAAGCACAGATAAGCTATTTTGAAGGTGTTGAACAAGGCTAGTGTCTCGATAGATGCGACCCTTGAGCAGCTTATTGGGTTTATTCTGCCGGTCGTCGAACCAAAAGTCATTTTCTTTTCTGATAAGAATTTGCCCGCTGAAGGAAAAAGTCACAACAAGCTGCTACACATCACCGTCAAGTGCCTAGAAAAGTGGGTCCTGATAATCCTCATCGATAATGGGTCTGCCTTGAGCGTTTGCCCATTAAGAATGGATATCTGCCTAGGGATGAGGCCAAGTCAGTTCACTCCCTGCAATCAAGGGGTGCGAGCCTATGACAACACAAGAAGGGATGTACTAGGGCTGGTGTCGTTTGCCGTTTCAATGGGACCACTGGAGACGTCAATTAAGTTTCACATACTAGATGTGCCGACATCCTTCAATCTGCTGCTAGGCAGACCGTGGCTGCATGACCCAAATGTCTAGGCAGTACCGTCTACCCTTCACCAAAAACTAAAATTAATAAAGAACGGAGCAGTCCTGACCATTCATGGAGAGGACAATATTCACCATCCGAAAGGAGGAGAGGGCACAACTTTGTTAGAAGTTCAACATAGTGAAGATGATGTGTTGCTCAGTGGTTTTTAGTTTGATAAAGCACACGCTGTTCAGACGCTAATGAATGGAGAAGAAAGGTATGTCAACCCACGAGCTTTAATGATGATGAGAAAAATGTCCTTCCCTGGCATGGGATTGGGACGTAAGCAGCAGGGAATCCCAGAACCCATTCAGGTATTGCCAACTTCACACCATTTTGGTCTTGCGTATAAACCAACGGGAGAAGATCTGGAAGGGCCTAGAAAGGGATGAAAGGCCAATTATTCCGAGATGCTCAACGGATACTTCGTCAAGGAGGGAAAAGATTTTTCGTATTGTGGCTTTCCAAAGCTGTGGATCGACGAAGAGACCAATCAAAAGTTGTCGGAGAAGGAGGAAAAGAAGGTTTAGGAAGAGGACTGGGCCAACAAGCTTGATGGAGCTGACCTGGGAGTGCTATTCAATGAGAATATGGCTCAGTTGCGTATAACCTAATCGGACTGCTTCATGGTGGGTTTCAGGACGCCAGCCGACTGCACCAAGCTTATCGTCAATGCTGCAGCAAAAGAAATGAAGAATTGGACCATCGAGTTTTGTAATGAGCAGGTCGTCTATCCTGAGTCCGAATTTGAGTCGGAGTCTGTAGTTTAGGGCACATCTATTGGTGCTCTTCTCTCTATTTTTACTATCGAGTTTGTAATTCCCACTATTTTTAATGAAATGATCGAAGTTTTCGGTTACTCTGCTTTGTTTGATTTATTTCATACGCTTTCTGACGATTTTGAATTCGACAGGAATATTTCCAAAGAAATAAAACTTGTAATAAAAAGAGAAGAAGAAATGCGTGCCCAATTAATAATTGAAGAAACTCTGTCAATAAATATGGGTAATAAAACTAAGCCGCAAAATATTCAAATTGGTTCTTCTTTATCCACAGCTGAACAAGAACAATTAATAACTTTATTAAAAGAATTCAAAAAAGTATTTGCGTGGTCTTACAAAGATATGCCTAGAATTGATCCTGATATTGTCCAACACCACATCCCCCTATACCCTGATACTAAACCGGTCAACCCAAGATTAAGACGGATCCGGCCAGAATGGGCTTTGAAGATCAAGGAAGAGGTTGCCAAACAGATCAACGCTGGGTCCTTGATGGTAACCAAGTATCCAAAATGGGTAGCCAATATAGTGCCAGTTTTAAAGAAGGACGATCGTATCCGAGTCTGCATGGATTTTTGATACCTCAATAAGGCTAGCCTGAAGGATAATTTTCCACTGTCGCACATCGATGTCCTAGTAGACAGTACAGTGGGGCATGCCTTGCTGTCATTCATGGATGGCTTCTCCGGGTATAACCAAATTCTGATGAATTCTGAAGACAGAGAAAAGACGACATTCACCATGCCTTGGGGAACTTATTGTTATCATGTAATCCCGTTTGGCTTGAAAAATGCCGGGGCTACCTATTAAAGGGCAGCCACTACCTTATTACATGATATGATACATAAGGAGGTCGAAGTGTACGTGGATGATATGATAGTCAAATTCAAGGATCGGGAATGCCACATCACAGCTCTGTAAAAATTCTTTGAAAGGATCCAAAAGTACAAGATGCGGCTCAACCCACATAAGTGTGCATTTGGAGTCATTGCTAGAAAAATGCTTGGGTTCATGATCACTCAACGGGGTATCGAGGTAGATCCTTTGAAGATCAAGGAAATTTTGGAAATGCCTCTTCCGATGACTGAGCGAGAAGTCATGGGTTTTCTAGGTAAGATACAGTTTATCAGCCGATTCATCGCAAAGTTGAGAACTACCTGTAAGCTGCTCTTTCGGTTGTTGAAAAAAGGAGTCAAAATTCGAATGGGATCAGAAATGCCAAGACGCCTTTGATACCGTGCGACAATACCTATAGAACCCACTTGTTCTAGCTCCTCCCAAACCTGATAGGCCACTAATCCTCTATTTGTCAGTAACTGATTCAGCAATGGGGTGTATGCTGGCACAAGAAGGTGAGACGGGAATCGAAAAGGCTGTCTACTACTTAAGCAAGCAGATGACCGAGTTGGAAATACGAAACACGCCGCTGGAGAAGACATGCTGGGCCTTGGTTTGGGCTTTTCGAAAATTAAGGCATTATATGTTGTCTTTCACAGTAAATATCATCTCTCGGATGGACCTGTTGAAGTATCTGTTTAAAAAGATGATACTGACAGGAAGGCTGGCTCGATGGTTGCTGCTATTATCAGAGTTCGATCTAAAGTACGTCACCCATAAGTTAGTCAAAGGCAGGGCAGTAGCAGAATTCTTGGCCGATCAACCAATTGAAGGAGGGGAAGACACGAAATTTCAGTTTCCTGATGAATAACTAATGAAAGTTGAGGATGACAAATGAACTCTATATTTTGATGGCGCATCCAATCAATATGGCTATGGAATAGGAGTCCTCCTTGTCACTCCCGACGAATCGCATGTCCCCTTATCATTAAAGCTCAATTTTGAAGTTACTAGCAATCAGGCTGAGTATGAAGCATGTTTTGTCGGATTGGAGGCAGCCTTAGAATTATGGGCAAGGAAGCTGGAAGTCATCGGAGACTCAACGCTAGTGGTTTCACAAGTAAGAAGAGAATGAAAAGTTAGGGACTTAACCTTGATTCTCTATCATCAAGAACTCGAGAAGCTGATACTGTGCTTTGAACTGGTGATCTTCACCCATGTACCAAGACTGCAGAACAAGTTCGTCGATGCACTGGCCACCCTAGCATCCATGATTAACATACCACCTAGAGCTCAAATGAGGCCCTTGATAATTGAGCAAAAGAGGAAGCCGGCTTATAAGATAACAGCCACCATTGAAGAAAGCACTGACGGCCTTCCATGGTACTTTGACATTCAGAACTTTGTAGAGAAAGGAGAATATTCCAAGTTTGCCAGTAAAAAGGACAAAAGGACAATACAATGACTATCTGCATAGTTTGTCATTTGTGGTGGTAGACTGTACAAACGAGGACATTCTGGGGTCAACAAGCTGTCTGTAAACACTAAAGAAGGCCAAGAACTGATGAAAGAAATACATGCAGGAGTCGGTGGGCCACACATGAGCGGAAATATGTTAGCTAAGAAAATCCTACGACATGGATATTTTTGGATGACGATGGAAACAGATTGTATTCAGTTTGTGCGGAGGTGTTATAAGTGCCAGATTCACGCAAACCTTATGCATGTTTCCCCGTCTCAGTTATATAGCCTGATGTCATCATGGCCGTTCTCAGTATGGGCCATTGACGTGATTGGCAGAGTAACTCCGAAGGCATCCAATGGACATGAGTTTATCCTGGTGGCCATTGACTATTTCACCAAATGGGTGGAAGCAGCTTCCTACTCGGTATTGAAGGCCTCCCATATCACTAAGTTTATCAAGCAAAACATCATTTACCGATACGGGGTACCGCATGAAATTATCTCGGACAATGGCTCACATTTCCAAGGAGAGGTTCTAGATCTTTTCGAGGAATATCGAATAGTGGCTCATAAGTCCTCGCCATATCGGCCACAAACCAACAGAGCAGTCGAGGCAGCAAACAAGAACATTAATAAAATCCTGCAAAAGTCAATCAATTCACACAAAGATTGGCCGGAGCATCTACCGTTTGAACTTTGGGGATACCAAACGACAATTCGAACTTCAATAGGAATAACGCCATACTGTTTAGTGTACAGGATGGAAGACGTGCTTCCCATTGAGGTGAAAATCCGCTCACTAAGAGTAGTGGTCGAGTCCAATATCTTAGAAGCAGAATAGCAGAGGAACCAGATGGAAGAGTTGCTCTTGCTCGACGAAAGAAGGCAACATGCTCTATTTCATGTGCAAGGTTACCAAAGGAGGTTAACTCGAGCGTTCAATAAGAAGGTTAAGGCTCGGGACCTCACAGAATGAGATTTGGTCCTCAAAAAAATTAAAGCTCCTATTTTTTACCTAAGAGGCAAGTTCAAGCCAAATTGGTCCGAACCATTTTTGATCAAAACCACCATGACCGGTGGTGCAGTCGTTATTATGGACTTGGGTGGCAATGCGTTCTCCACTCCAATTAACTTCGATCAGCTCAAAAAGTATTATCTTTGAGGTAAAAAAAAAAAAAGCTCGCTGAGTTTAAAATCGAAAAGGCAACTCAAGCAAAAGTTAGTAAGGCCGAAAATTCGAAAGGACGACCTTGGTAAAAGTTAGGGCATTACAAAAAGAAAAGTGTCAACACCCAAGCGAAAATCGTACCCGAACTACGTTATGGCCTGATTCTATCTTTTTAGGATACATAGGCAACTTCTTTTAAAAGAGTCCGACCACATTCTTTGTCTCTAACCATTTTAAGGCCAATGCAAATTAATTTTTGAATTCTAATAATAAAGTCATTAAAATTTTAAATAAATTTAAACCATCTTAAACATAAAGTAAGAGTTTATCATTACTTCGATCAGAATTGCAAAGTTTTGAATAAAAGGAGGGGCACGCAAGTTCTAAACTCTACAAACACAATAAGAAAAAACTATGAAATTCTCGAAACAAAGCAAGAGGCCTCAAGTTCTCCTTCTTTTTGCTGCTTTTGTTTCTTCCTCTTTATCTTGTTTCTCCTTATCCTACATCAGCCATGTCTTGTATTCAGCAAAAACATCAGAACACTACAACTCATACATCTCCATCATTGAACGAAATGGCCAGGCATCCTAATATGATGATAGAAACGGAGCCCGTAGTATGGATGAGAATAGACGACCTCGAATGCTGGGGAAGATGGCCTGAACACGACTAAATTGCCGCATGATCTGACAAGGGTAATAGAAGGTAGTCTAACGTAGACTGACCAGCAGAACACTATGGTGATCCATAGTGGTTAGAGTCATAGTAGGAATCCACCACCAAGAGCACTGCTAGGTAATGTCTGGGCTAGTCAAAGTAGAAAGATACCGTCGCCGAGATGCCTCAGTATCATTATCTGATAACGCGGGCGGTAAAGAAAAGCAGCGGCATTGTGCCTGTTAATAGGGGGCTTCTGTACAAGATTTAATTTCTCCATCAGCTAGATCTGTAGCAAGAGTTAAAACAGTAAGAGAAGGGCTTTGCAGCATAACAGAGAACTTGATGATAAAATCACCTGGAGAAGTAAAAGGCTGCCAGCAAAGGTGGTGGTTTCGCCATGATGAACAGCATCTAAGCCCAGCAATGTCTCAGCCAAAACCATGGGCACGAAGTCTCTCCCCATTCACATTTGGCCAACAATGTCAACCAGAACACAACTAACCCGTCCACCAAAAGGGACAAGTAGATACTAGGCCAGGAGATAGAAGCAAAGTGCATAACGGCGCCGCAGCTGAAAGTCTAGATCGTTGAGGTCACCAATAGGATGAAACCTCTCAATAAGCCGTGAAATGTCAAGATAGTCACATGAGGTCAGACGGGAAGTCTCCATCTTAGACAGACCGCAGAGTTGCATCACTTGCTACCAAGTAGAGAAAAGGGGAGTGGGGACAATAACAGAATTCCGCGGAGTCAGGTCCAACATGGCAGCAAATTTCTCTATAGTGGGGCAGAGTTCTTCAAGATCAAACCGAAAGACATGGGACTGTGGATCCGACAGTTGTGCAGCGGCCATCAGTAAAGGTTTGTTAGTCTTCACGGTCCTCAGTGAGAAAAGGGCATTAAGGCCGAAAGGGACAAAGTTCAAACGTTCGATATGGGAGAATCCCTCAATCCATGAAGAAAGGGGATTGGCCATCTAAGTCCGAGCAACAGCAAACAGAGTCTCTAGGATAGTATTTATAGGGTAGAAAAGGGCGGGAAACCAAAAATTCGGTAGAAGGTACACTTATTGTGGTGGCCGCCATCTTGGATCTGGCGACCGCCAACTCTAAAAAGCATAGTACAGTGACATCGTTCCTTTGACCAGGCAACTGCCATGTTGAAACGACCGACCACCAAGTGTACATTTTGGGAAAGTGGTGATCGCCATGTTATATTATGGCAACCGCAATATTTGAACATGACGGGTATGGGACAATTTACAATTTGTGTGATTTGTATTAGTTGTGACATCTGAACTATGCATCAAGGAAGTTTGAGCAGTAAATAAGAGAGAATCATACAGCAGACGGATAAGCAGATAATAAAATGGCACGGAGGCCCAACAATGCAGTATAGTGTATCAGAATGTAAACTAGGGCACCCAGGCCCAATAACCAATAAAATTGAGGCATGCAGGCCCGTGGATCAAATGTATGAAAATGTATCAGATTGGGGCACGCAGGCCCATAAAAAGTAAATATAAAGACTAGGGGGAAAGAGCTCTCTCTCTCTCTCAAAGATGCCTCGGGCGGACCCGGTGGGAAGGACCAACCTCCTCTGAGCTGTCATCCTCAAAAAGTCTATCAAAATCGTCACCGCTGCCAGAGGAAGAAGATACGACTTTGGAATGACTCCTAGCAGAGGAGACAGATCCCCTGGAGTGAGCTCAGGAGGATGCACAGGATCCACGGCCTCGAGCAAGATCTGGGGCTAGAACCTGGGCAAGAGCAGGAGCATGAGGTGGAACAGCAACAGCTACAGGAGGTTGTTGAAATAGACAAAAAATAAGGAAATCGTATAAAAGAAAGGAAAGAAATCAAAAGATAAACACTCACCGATCGAGGAATAAAAGGAACCCTAGCTGCATGTAGAGCAGCGTCTTGCTGACGAACCAGGGTCCGCAGGCCGCTGATCACCAGCATGAGACGATCTAGCCAAGCCTGATCCGTATGTTGAAAAATAATACAAAACTAGGCAATCTACGAATAAAAAGGACATAAAAGAAATAGTGAAAAAAGGTCAAACCTAGGTGTGCTATGGCCGGAACTCCGGGGTTGGAGGAACCGGGATATGAATGTTGAAAGAATACCCATCTACGAAGGAAGATACGGTCCAGGGTATCTCGACACTCCCAACCCTAGCCCCACCAGTCGGACCAGCGTCAGCAGCAGCGGGACCAGCAGCTCCAGCAGCACCGGTATTAGCGTCTTCCAGTGCTTATCCCCTCCTCCTACGACCAGGGCCAATCGGGCAAGGACCTAAGGGGCCCATCAGCTGCGCCCGAGCCCAGGCCGTGTAGTCCCCCTCCGCCACTAGTAGCTCTAAAATTGGGGTCCCCACTGTCTCCAGCAGCAAGTCGATGAGGCCCAGATGATCAGTCCGGCGCATACGAACTAGAGGGACCATCGGTATCCTGAAGTGATCAAGGCCGAGGGGCTGGCAAACCACTCGCTCGCCAAGATAGTACTCCCTACCGAATGGGCCCTTCAGTAGGATCCGCCTAGAAGTGATATCTCGACTACGCATCAGATCTGCGCCAGCTCGATCCTCTGTTCCTCGCCAGACGTCCCAATGAACTTGCAGTAATACAAACAGAGAGCAGTGAATACAATACAGCATGATAGCCAGTGTACAGAATACAGTAATCAATGTGAATGTACAGTACAGAGAACGGAACAAAAAATAGTAAAAAAAGTACCTAGTCAGGAGTTAGTCGATCCAGCGAAATCCAAAACTGATCAATATCCTTCCCCCTGGCCTTCTTACCCTTCAGCCCTCGGGACCACCGGGCTACACGGGGAATGACCAGAGGGTCTGTTGTAGAGTTCGTTAGGACGTGAAGCACGAGGAACTCATAGGTCCACAACTGTAAAGAAAAAAATGTCAGCAAGCAAATAATAACATATAACAGAAATAGATGAAGAACTGCATAAACTAAATCATACCTCCCAGACCCTCCAGTATCCCCCGATGCTGAGCTCCTGGGGGAACCGAGTCATGGTCCGCATGAAGCTGTAAAGAGTGGCCAGAGCAGCGCCTCTGCAGTCGTACGAAGCAACCCAGTCAAGACGGGCCAGGCCGCCCAAGTAGTGTAAATGAATGGTGTTCTCCTTGTTCGAAAACAATGAGGTACCGAACATATACATAAGAAAGCCTCGGGCGACCCACTCGTAGTGGCGAGGCTCGGTGCACTAGAAGTATCGGAAGCGGTCAAAGAACCAAGTGTATCTGACTCGATCCCGGTCCATCTGCGCAGGGACAGCCCCAAGAAAATACGGCAATGCGTCGGTCGACTAGGCAACGGATAGATCAAACGGGATGGGAGCTCCCCCAACCTGGATGCTAGTGAAAAGGGCAAAGTCGAGAGGCGTCAGAGTAGTCTTGAAAGTGGTGAAATGAAAAGTGTTGGTGGTATCCCACCACCGCTCGCCTAAGGCAGTCAACCATACTCGGTCATTGCTCGTCCTACCCAGTATGGGTATGAAGCGAGCAAAGTAAGAGGCATCGATGTAAGCCTGGCTAGGAGCAGGAAGGGTGTCGTACCCACTCCAACACCTCCCCAGAGGCAGAACCTTCGAAACCTCGGACGTAGTGACCAGCCTGTAAAGTGAAGACAGATGAAGAATACATGAAGAACAGATCGAGCAAGAAAAGTGCAGGAAAACAATTGAGAACAAAACTTAGGTTCCTTAAGTCCTTTCAAGCCCTAGAAAATCAGACACCCAAACCCTAGATTCATGGTTTCTGCACATCCTAATAACCCGAAGCCCTAGTGTACCAGACAAATCTCTATCATTCTATGCTAATACTCTTTCCGAGAATAAAAAATATATAAATATATATATAATAATAATTGTGACGACCTCGTATGTTATTTTTTTCTTATTAACTACTCTAGCGTAATAATATTTTGAAAAGAAAATAACATAAATAAAATAATTTCTAATGAAAAATAAGATATGTTATAAAAAATTGGTGTGTGAGGGGACACCAGAATGTGATTCAAGGTAAATGTCTAAATTATTAATAT